>JAQFVV010013347.1:0-45000 GCA_028023455.1 Epiperipatus broadwayi
TTAGTAAATAGGGTTTATATATAAATTGAAGATTATGCAAGAGATTCATGATGATCAATCATCACCATTAGTATTATTAAATCCCAGTATGGAAATATGATAATTTTAATAGATGCCTATAAGTTTATAAAGATGAATTTATTGTTGTGAGTTTATTGATAAGCCATGGCTGGTATCATCATCACTATTATAATCATTATTATGACATCACTATTATAATCATTATTATGATATCACTATTATTATCATTATTATGATATTATTATCATCATCATCATTATTACCTTTATTGTGATAAATAATCTAATTAAATGGCCATCAATATCAATAATGGTCTTCACATGCTTGTTTGGAAGCCATTAATAGGATTATACATGTCTGTTCATCAATATACGCTAATGAGCTAGCAATGTCTATAAGAATCTTTGATCTATAGTATAAACTTTGGTAATATTAGGATCTTGTAATTTTATCAATAGATAAAATGTAGGAATGTCATTTTGTGTCAATAGTCATCCAAGTCATGTGTAATAAATAAGTACTGAATGAGTTTGAACTTAAGTACACTATAAATAGATACTTATCTAGATTGAAAACAATCTAGTGGCGCTAATGGAAAACACATGTACTTAGCTAAACTGAATAAAGAGTGATATCATCCCTTTCCAACTTCATAATATTAGTTTTATAAAATATATTTTTTTATAAGTTGTCTATGAATAGCACCCGTAGGTGCATATGACCATGAATGGTCTTATATATTTGGAAAGAAGAATAGGAAGGATTCTTTGTTAGAAGAACCTTGTATTGGAGATAAGCATAAGGCACTCCAGGAATCTCACAGTGGGTACTTTTATTCAGTTGCTATATTTAATATTATTTTTATTAGATGACAATGGCCAGTATGTTTTATTGTTCAGATGACTGCCCCAATATATAAATAAATACCAAGAATCTTTAATGCTGATATTTTCAAGTGGCACAGTGATTCTATAATTTCTTTATCTATGCTATGATGAATTAATATAGTTACAAATGGTTGGATAGGCATATATCTAATAATTAATAATTTCCCTATCTAAATATTTATTATGGTTACAAATGTGACATATTAAAATAGTTACAAATTATAGTTACAAATACATATCTTTTATATTAATTTAATAATTACAAATACATATTTATATTAATTTATAAATATTGTTACAAATGGCGCACCAACTAGGGCTCGAAATAAGCCAAATAATGGCTTGAAATACCCCACATACATGAGAGATGGGTAGTATATAGTGATGACAGATGTATAGTTTAAAAAAAAAAAAAAAAAGAATATTTTTTTTTTTCTGTGCAATTTTTTTTATTATTAGTGTATACAAATATTTTGGCCTGATGTTTAGATGATGATGATTACTGTTATTGCATTTTTGATGATGATAAATGAATACAGTCATTATAGAGCTTAGTTTCAATTTTTAAAATATAATGATATCACAACTTATAATGTGTTAAAGTTAATAACACTGTTGTTGTTTTTTTTTATATATTTTGCTTATCAATTAAATAGGCATAGAAATATTAATAGCCTTGAAGTGTGGAATAATAATTTTGTTCATATTTGAAAAGTTTGTGTTATAGAAAATTTATGGTTTTGGAGGTTGGATTGGATATTTGATTGTTGGAGTTTGGTTGGTTGTGTTACGGTTGTGATGATGGATGGAGAATTTTTGTCATTGCCTTGAGAATGTGATGTATTCATGCCACTGGTGATTGATTTATCTCATTCACTGCTCCAACCCAGATTATAATATCAGTTGTTTTATCATGAAGCAGTTAACAGTAGGCCTGCCATGATTTCGCCTCTAAGACTCCAGAGAGAGCAAGGCATAATTTTTCTGATACATAATATTTCGCCTCTAAGACTCCAGAGAGAGCAAGGCAGTATTTTGTTTTACTGATATATAATTGTTGCCTCTAAGACTTTAAAAATAAGCAAGGCAGTATTTGACGAATTAAAGCCCCTAAGACTTGGAAGTAAGCAGGGCAATGCAACAATGTTTGCAATAAACTATTATGGGTTGTAGTAGCTTAGAGTGATTGAATTGGGGTGATCATCTGAGTGTTCATGGAGCATTGTGTGCTTTAGGTGCAGTGATTGAATTCTTTTGTCTATCTCATGATTGTGAATTGCTAATCATTCTTTTGGCTGTCAATATCTGTCAGATCTCTAGAAGGATAGATGAGTATATAAATGACTTGAGACATGAACTCTGTTATAAATCTAGCACATATGTTATATAAGTAATTTTTCTTTTTTTTGCTTAGTGTATTAAAAAGGGCATAGAGAGAGTTAAGTTTTATAAAAGCATGAAAAACTAGATAAATGATGGCATAAAAAGGACACACCAATACAGAGATAGCTTTTTTTTTTAAATAAATGTTTTAAATAGTACTATGACCTCATACTTTATCAATCATATATAGGTAAAGGAAAAAGAGTGATGATGGAGGTTAAGTTAATTAAAGGCACTAAAGATATAGATAGATTGATGGGGAGAATTATGGCTGAGAAAGAGTGATTGAAAATTTTAAGGTATATGAGGATAGATAAAGGTGTTTGACTCTGGATGTATAGGAAATCAGGGAGCAGAACAATAAATCAGAATAGAATAAATCAAACAGAATAAAGCCGAAAAGCAATCAGTAATATAAGTTTATAAATACGTAGAAAGAAAAAAATAATATGGAAGGGGATAAAGAATTTGTCATTGAGGGAATGGAAGTAGAGAAGCAAGGCCCTCCAGAGTGGATGCAAATTTTCATGAATCACCTGAATCAGAGATTCGATCAACAATTACAGGAGATAAACCAGATGTTTGATCGGCACTTCCAAACAATGCATGAGTCTATCAAAGGACTGTCTCAGGGACTTGACAATAAGATGGATCAACCATCACCAGAAATGAATGATCAAGTAACTGATTTAGGTAAAGAAACTGATAATAAGATGACCAGTCCAGAACAAGAAATAGTGCCAGAGAGTTATGTGACTGTAGTCAAGCCATATGAAAATGATGAGGTAGCTGCTGTTCAAGAACAATGTAATCCCAAAGAGGATATATACAGTGAGATACATAACCTAGAAATAAAGGTAGCCACTGTACAGGAACAAATTGACCTCAGGAAAGATGTAGTCAGTAAAGCTAGTTTCTTAGAATTAAAGATAGCTGCTGATGTATATGCCCCAGTAAATGTAGCAGACAAGTTTGAGACATTGGGAGCTACCAAAAGGATAGCTGAAACTTATCATAGAGAGGAGGAGAGCTATGGCTATAAAGTCTCCAATATGAGAATGGGAACAAACCAGTTAGGCAGACAATTTCCCACAAAACCTGGCAAACCAAACATAGGAATGCCTCGGAATATATATATGATAGTGGATGATGTGTACTCCCCAATGAGAGTGGCAGACCTATTGGATGCCCTGGGAGTTGCAGAAAGGAAAATGAAAGGTTATTCTAGGATGGATGAGAGATATAGTTATAAGATCTCCACCATTAGGATTATAAACAACCAATTAGGCCGACACTATCCCATGAAACCTAGTAAACCAAACATAGGTAGGCCTGGGAATGATTCCAATCAACAAATGCAAAGTAGACCCGCAGAAGCATACATTCAAAAAGTTCTATAATATATATGAAGGGCCATTCATGCTCAAGGAAAGAAAAGGGGAAAATGCATTTGTACTAGAATCGTCAGGAGTAAAAGGCACATATAATGTACGTAGCCTAAAACCAATGGCACTCATGACCTAAGCAATTTTTTTTATATTCAAAATTTTTTTTTTTTGTTTGGGGGTGAGGCAAATGTAGATATATATATAGTATTCAATTATTTAAAAAAAAAAATTTTTTTATTCTTTTATACATACAGAGATTTATATGTATAGATTTATTATTATGAATAAGCAGTTCTTTTTTGTGATTTATTATATAATATTTTTATTAAATAATATGTGTTAAATTTATTTAACTTTCATTTTGTTAAAATAGAGTAAATCAGAAAAGTGTGAAATAAGGCAATTAAGATTGTTAGATAAGGAGATAAAAAAATGTACACGTGTGAAACAATGAATAGATATGTACAAACACAAAGATGCTTTTACACTTATTCCTGATGGCTATAGATTCCAGGTTTGTTGTTATCTGTATCTTAAGATTATTTTTACAAAAGAGGTGCTTTGATGTAGATAACGATAGCGATCAATTTTAAGTCTTTATTGATTGTGACCGACGTCAAACTTGTGAAGCTTTGATTTTTTTTTTAAGATAAAGATTTCCAGATGTTTTTTTTTCTTTGGTTGAAATTCGCGATATAAATGATTAAAACAATTTTTTTAATCAGTTAGTCTTAAATTTCTTTAGAGAGATGGTCAGTTGGTCATTGATTTTTTTAGAGAGAGAGTCACTCAAATTATTATTATTATTTTGAGACTCAACTCAGTCGGTCCTTCCTTGTTATTATTCTTAAGCAGAAATGTAAGCTCTGATTTTTTTTTTTAAAAAAAGAGAGTGAACGCTTTAATTTTTTTTTCTCACTCTTTGAAAGTTAAAAAAAAAAGAGCAAATGAAATGTGCGTTGATATAAAGCAATTTCCAGCAATATTAAAGAAGAGGAGAGAAATGGAACAAGATTGGATTTATTCGAAGTTAGTAATAATTATATAAAAATGATATTAACATATTTGGTTATGCATAATACTATGCCTCTGCATTGCTAAACCATTTTTTCTGCTTCCTGGTTAATACAGAATGAGTCAAAATCGCTGATCTGTCTATGAAGTCATGTATCCAGTAATAACCAACAAAATGATAGATTTTGAAGCCAACCACACAAGCTATATGGAATGCTTTGTTTCTAATTCCTGGCTTATTAAAAGCTCATTGCCTTCGAATGAATGGAGAAGAGGAAATAGGAGGAAAAGAAAATCTATAACAGCCATGTAGAACCAAGTTTGAAGCCATAAATCAAATTTTTGTTGATTTACCTCAATCATCTAAAGTGTCAACAGCAATTATTTTTTTAAAGGAGAGAGACAAGCAAATCCACCGGTACCTACTTATTCAAAGTACTTATAATAATTTTTTTTTTTGTAAATGGTAGAAGGAAGCCAATCAACAGTGAATAATAATGGAATTGAAGAAACAAGCAAAGTCAATTGATTCAGCATTATCTTAAAAGTATCTGCAATAAATTTTTTTGTTGTTGTTGTTGTTGTTGGTGAGCAAAGAAAAGCAGTCTGAAAATTCAAATTCAGGACATTAATAAGAAGTAAAAAATAGACGGGTAAATATGAACTTTCTTTAACCGATTTTATTCTTTTACTTATTAAAAGTAAACCTTAATTTACTGGTCAAAGCAATTTTCTTTTTTTGATACAGAAACATTAAAGACTTGTTTATCTATAGTTATTTGCAATATCTCACAACATAGCACAAACATAGTTTAAATCTTTAAACTTAAATTTTTCATTATTTTTTTTTATTATATATTGTAATGTTGAAATGTTTTTTTTTTAATTGTTCTTCAGTTGTTAGTGATAATGAGCAACCTATAGATATATGCATTTATAATGTTTTTTTATTTTTATTTTATCTTGTTGCATATTAAAAATTAATATATGTATTTTATTTTCTTTCGCTATAAGGTTGCAAAAGAAAAAGATATTTTTATATATGTAATTTTGGGTATACATTTTAAACATATATGTTAACATTACCGAATGCGTGAATGTGTAACTGCTTATCCAAACACATCAAAGAATAGGTTATATATGATTAGTTTAAAATAGTAAATTAAAAAGTAGGGCATTACATTTGAATGGAAATGAAATAACATATACAAGTTTCACCTGAAATTTATTTTATGATATGATGAGTAAGAAAAGTCTTAAATAAGCATTTATAGAATATGTATTTTTTTTTCTAATATTGATTTAAGTCAGCTTATTTTGAGATATCAAGAAGTGACAAACCTATATATTAAGTTTATTTGCTTATACTTATATGAATTTTTATATTAATAAGCCATTTATTTAATTGTCGATTTGACTTTAAAGAAGGAAAGAAAGAGTAGTAGTGTTAATAAAATATAATTATATATCTTAATTGGTTTCCGAGTTATTATTAAGAATATTGTGTTGTTGTTTTTTTTTTTTGTCTTAATTCTATCATTTTAATTCAGCATCATTGCTCACAGTTATTAAGTATTACCATTCGTATATATTGAGCAATCACTTGCAAATATTAAGCATCCGCAAAATAATAGCTAAACTAGAAAGTTGATATTTGGGTATTTAAGGATTATGCTTGAGAATAACCAAATTTTGATAATTATAGTTCAACATAGAAAGCCAAAATTGTGTTGTGTCCATGAATTTAGATCATCCTCATCAAAGATGGATATCATGTTATTAGTTAAAAAAATGTTTCAAATAATACTATATAAAAGTTATGATCGCCATCAATCATCATTAATAAATTATAATCATTAAATTTAATGTTTAGCGTAATGAATATATTTTAGTAAATAGGGGTTTATAGAAAATTGAATATTATGCAAAGAGATTCATGATGATCAATCATCACCATTAGTATTATTAAATCCCAGTATGAAATATGATAATTTTAATAGATGCCTATAAGTTTATAAAGATGAATTTATTGTTGTGAGTTTATTGATAAGCCATGGCTGGTATCATCATCACTATTATAATCATTATTATGACATCACTATTATAATCATTATTATGATATCACTATTGTTATCATTATTATGATATTATTATCATCATCATCATTATTACCTTTATTGTGATAAATAATCTAATTAAATGGCCATCAATATCAATAATGGTCTTCACATGCTTGTTTGGAAGCCATTAATAGGATTATACATGTCTGTTCATCAATATACGCTAATGAGCTAGCAATGTCTATAAGAATCTTTGATCTATAGTATAAACTTTGGTAATATTGGGATCTTGTAATTTTATCAATATAGATAAAATGTAGGAATGTCATTTTGTTCAATAGTCATCCAAGTCATGTGTAATAAATAAGTACTGAATGAGTTTGAACTTAAGTACACTATAAATAGATACTTATCTAGATTGAAAACAATCTAGTGGCGCTCATGGGAAAACACATGTACTTAGCTAAACTGAATAAAGAGTGATATCATCCCTTTCCAACTTCATAATATTAGTTTTATAAAATATATTTTTTTATAAGTTGTCATGAATAGCACCCGTGTGTGCATATGACCATGAATGGTCTTATATATTTGGAAAGAAGAATAGGAAGGATTCTTTGTTAGAAGAACCTTGTATTGGAGATAAGCATAAGGCACTCCAGGAATCTCACAGTGGGTACTTTTATTCAGTTGCTATATTTAATATTATTTTTATTAGATGACAATGGCCAGTATGTTTTATTGTTCAGATGACTGCCCCAATATATAAATAAATACCAAGAATCTTTAATGCTGATATTTTCAAGTGGCACAGTGATTCTATAATTTCTTTATCTATGCTATGATGAATTAATATAGTTACAAATGGTTGGATAGGCATATATCTAATAATTAATAATTTCCCTATCTAAATATTTATTATGGTTACAAATGTGACATATTAAAATAGTTACAAATTATAGTTACAAATACATATCTTTTATATTAATTTAATAATTACAATTACATATTTATATTAATTGATAAATATTGTTACAATATATATACACACACAAACATGTTCAAACAGACTAATATTAAATCTATATTTTTAGAACATGAAAGGAAATTTGGTCACAATTTCAATTCTCTTAATATTGAAGTTATTTGTACTGAGCGCAATGATTGAAAAGAATATATAAAGAGGCACGGTTTATTACAAATAACATCAATGCAATAAACAAGAAAAACGCATGCATTGCATTATCTCATAAATGATATATATGTAAATTATTAACTTATAAATTCTATTTATATAAACTTACAGTAGTTTTATGAGTATGACCAACCTGGTTGAAAGCAACGCTTAGAAATATTTTATTAAATTTATAATCTTTCCAGAATAGTGTACCTTTACTATTATTATTATTTTATATATTATTGATTTAAATTACAATTTTACCATAATTTTAGTTTGCAAAATTAATATTAGAATATTGGATATTATTAAAAAATTTAAATAATAAGGGAAATAAAGAATAAATGTAAAAAATTTTATTACATTCCTCACAAAATACTCCTTAAACATCTATTTATTATATAGCATTCCCTGTGATTGTTTATTATTATAGAATATTAGAAATAAAAGAGCAAGTATATTAAATTATTTTCAATAATAGCTGATTATGCGAAGTATAATCTGTTTACTTTTATTTTGAGAAAAAAAATTAGCAATAATTTATTTTTTAAAATTATAAAAAAATAATTTGTACCGATTATTAATACTGATTAAAAAAACTTCAAAGATTAGGTGCTTGTTTTCGAGAATTGGACAGAGCAACTGTTATATTAGCTTTACAATTTTAATATTGTAAAACATAAAAATGGTCTTATTAGTGATCTTTATATTAGCATTTTGAATTAAACATTGATTTGAAAAATGTTATAAATTAATAAAAAATGAATTTAAATGTTCTATATTTTAATTTTTAGCAATGCATATACAGTATATACTGAAACAGGTGATCTTAGTTCAAGATCGAGTTTCAATGTTCTACCACAATCCACATTTCATCCTGTTTTTTTTTATCATATGTATATAAACTATACATATATTTCCAAGAAGCGTCTATAAAAGTTACAAATATAAATTTTAATAAAAATTCTTTAATTATTTTGATATTAATGTCACTAGATGCGACTAAGATATATACTTATATTAACGGAGCTTTTTTTGTAAATAATTTTGTATTTTTTTTTAATTATATCTTATTTATTTTGTAATTATTTTTCGTTATAAAGCTTCATAAAAATTCAAGATGGAAGATGCAATCACCGACTGTCCAAAAATAATTAAAGGGGTGGAAACATTACTTTGTTTCATGATTAAAAAGGAATTTTTAAATTAAAGTAAAATTTAAAACAAAGCTAATTGATTTTAGTTAGCTGTTAACTTTTTATCAAATCTATTTCCAGTCTGGAAATTGATTTGAATTTATTTTTGGACAGTTATCTAGCAATTGCATCTCCAATAACAATACAGAAAATATTTCTGTAAATTAAAGATTAATTAAGAGTTAAGAGGTTTGATTAAAAACATTCTTTGAATAACTCAAAGTTTATATAAATAGGGCTAAAAATCTATTGTGTCAGAGTTCGGTCAATAGTCACTAGCCGACTCCATGTCTATTTAATTTTGAGGGGCCTAGGCCACCTCCGTCTTCAGCCCGATTCTTCACCATGCCAAGATGTAGCTCCTGCCGATCAAGAGTGCCCATGCCATCAAAGAATGCCACCTGACACAGAAGATTCGTCAGTACTTCATTCCATAGAATGTTGAGGTAATAAATCTAAAGCCATTACAATTGTCTTACATGAATCCTAACTCTTTAAAATTAATGTTTTCTATATGTTAAACCACTTTTTAACTCGCTAATCGGCAATCATGTTGAACTAATAATTATTTCCTTAGTATCGGTTCTCTATAACCTAAACTAATCTTATTATAAAATATTTCATCCAACTCACCCTTCTTATTTTTCTTATAATTTAGTGCTGTTATAATTTAATTTTAATGATATTTTTGTATTTTCACTTGATTTATATTTGTAAATGTCAATCAAACTTAGTCTTATGAACTTCTATATCTCACTGTGGAATAGAAAGGACGGGGGGGATTAATGAGTTCTTGTTAAGATTGAGTTTGTATTTTAAATAAATATATGCTTTTTTAAAAAAAATATTTGATCATAAATTTATACAAAATGCATAAATATTTTGCAATCTGGGGTGGATATTGGTGTCCATTATTAATTTCTTTATTGATCATCATCGCCAAAAAGGCTGGCGACTTAAATCTATTTTGTTATTCACACTTTTAAGTGCGTGAATTTTAGTTTTTTTTTTAATATGTTAAACAAAATATTGATTCAAGAAGGGGGAGCAATGCACACTTCATTAATTATAGTTTAACTTATGATAAATGACTTTATCTTACATGGGTCATTATTTTAGCATATCATTACGTATTTTTTAAACCATTTAAGGCTTTACTTTAATATTTAAATTAAATGATTTTATATTCTTATTATAATATTGCTGGTGTATGTCAGAAATGATTAATAAGCCGCATATGGCTCTGATCTAAGTCACCTGTATCTCATTCCAGGGATTCACGATCATATTCGCTTGTCATTCATCTCCGTAAAGTATATATTTATATACTGCTTTGATTCGCCTGTACCTCACCCCAGGGATTCGAAGCCTTCTGTTTTGTTAGTGTTCTTGTTCATAATGGGTTAGTGTAGTTGAAGCTCTGTATGGCTTTATCGTGATCCGGACCCATAGTAACTTCCTACCCACCTTTCTTTCGGTACTCTCAGCATGAAGCTGACGTACCTCTTTTCAAATAGAATGACATTTTCTCAGCCTAAGTTGCCACCCTTTCTCTCACTGACATAATCCTAGCACCGCAATTTCCTATGTTTCGTTTTCTAGCCTGTTTAGCAAAATAAATCGTAATGATATGTGATAATGAAACATTTTTCTCTTTGTAGTATTTTTCGTTGGAGTTTTAAATCCAACCTCTCATGAAGCTGCCCTCCCCTTTTATTGAAATAAGCCATTCCCATATTTATAGAGTTTCGCAATATTCTATTGTTAAATGTCGAAAATGTAAAATAAATAATGTTTTAGTCTACCTACTGATCAAAGTATATCCTTATTTTAATTGTTGTAAATAAAGTCTATAAATGAAAAATAAACTTATGTATTAAATGCTAAGGGCATCCTACTAAAATCGTATAATCAGCGAAACTATCGTATCTTAATATGTATTATTCTTAATGTATAAACGTCCACCAAAATACCCAGATAGATCCGTTTTGTAACATGAATTAAAATCCTATTTTTAAATATACATTCAGTATTGTAACTGCCGCACTAAATTGATATTTGTCTAAATAAAATAATTGTATTAAGTTTGTTAAATGTTGGCAGTGGGAATAAAGTTTTAAATGCATGAAGTTGATTATATATATAAAAATCATCTTGAATTTTTGTCAAAATAAATATTTATATTTTAAACTTTAATCCAGTTGTTCGAATCTCATTAATGTATTTATTTATGTATGTTTTTAACTTATATCTTGGGTTCACTGAATCTCTCATCATCATAATCAACTGAGTTTTCATGCAAAACAATGCAGCACCAGGCCCGGAAATAATTAATTTATATAGTATCACCGTAGGTGTTGTCCGTAGTGTTATAGATTTGGGGAATGGACAAACAGTTTAGAATTCATGATTGCTCCTGACCTGTGTATCTTGGGCATGATTGGATTCGGAGTACTTTTGCTCAGATTCTAAATCTTGTTGGATGGACATACATTTTCGACCCCGTATCCACTTACATGTTCAATGAAATGGGCCTATAGTTTTATTCCTCTTTTTCAAACATGTAATTCTTTATCGAAATGTAAGAGTAGTTAAACTCTAGGATGAATGGATGTCAGGAATAACAAATTATTTTTTTTAAAACTTAATATCCTAACTAATGATAGTCAGACTGATTATTCAGCCATATTTCATGATCATCATTCCCATCAGGTATACAGAGAGTAGATCCCCTTGCTACTATAGATTATATTTATTATTTTAAAAAAATATCTGCCATACTGCAGATTAAGGCACTATTTCTAAAAAGAAAAACTTTATAACCTGGTTCAAATCCCTTCCAAACTTTTTACGTGTTACCTCTCTGTTTACTTACTACTAGCTCAAAAGAAAACATGGGAATATGTCATAGGGTGTAAATGTTATCTATGGGTACCTAGATTTAGACTGAGAGAGAAAAATGGACACTTATAATAATATAAATAAAATAAATTTATTTACAGTATTTATACCTAATATATTGTAACAGGATGGGGGATATAAAAAAAGGAATGTACTGGGTGTTGGCAAATCATCACTCCCAGTCAATACAAAATCAATAATTACAAAAGTACATATAAGTATAAAATATTTAAGAGGTGCAGGAGATCAAGAGATCTCTGAGATCATTGAGAGATCGGCCAACTAACTCAGAAGAGAAACTAAAATAATACATCAATCATATATCAACCAGCATTATCAAAAAGTAAATGTCAGTAAGTAGGTATGAGTACTACTCAAAATTACCGTTCATTGTCATGAATGATCCAGTCCATCTTGTGGCTGGATTTGAACACAAAATATAAATCATCAGTCAACCTTGTGACTGGATTGGAAGTGGGTCTTCTGTAGACCAGGCTAACTACTGAGCCTTTGCCACCTTGGGCAATTATTTAAACATAACTTGGATGCATCAGCTTAGTGCCCATCCATTAGCCTTTTAACCGCTAATTTTATCATTGGTTGTATCAGATAAAAATCAAATCTTTTAATTGGCCAACTCACAAACTGAAGACAAAGCCTATTGTTAAAACATATTCGCCTATAATATTAAATTCAACTCAGATACGTTTATAAAAAGTATATAATTAATTTTTCAGGTCATGAAGAAAACGAAAGTTCTTTCAAAAATAAATTGCTATTTATTTATTCTAAGATATTCAATATCGGCAACATAAAAGTTATAGTGTAAACAAAAAGATCGACTTTTACGTTATAGAAAAGTAAATATTTCTTTTTACTACATCTTCAATATATTTGCTTAAATCTTCAATATTTTTCAAAATAATTTTGTTTTTTTATTATTCTCTCTGAAAATTATGTTTAATTTCCATAAATATTATTTAATAATAATTTAAATCGTATTCTAAATGGAAAATCTCAGCGTTTTTCTTTATTTTCTTTGATCAGGCAGTTTCTTTGTTCCTTTCCAGCCAATCAGAATGTCTTTTTCGGCTGGAGAGCATGCTAAGAACCAATCACAAATAATGTTCCTTCTTTGTTTAGGTTTAATGCGTTTTTTTTCTATTTTTTACTTCTCAAAATAAATCGGAAGATGTCACCATCATACAGAACTTTTAAAAACGAATTCAATACGTATCCCTTAATCGAATATTTTCGTATAAAACACTGGCTGAGTTAGAGATGATTTCGAAAATAAAGAGAAATGTATTAATTTAGTACAAGGGTCGGTTAAGTTATGTGGAAAATGGTCATTAAATAAAAATTGAAAAATTTAAAAACATTTTTATTGTTAAGTTTGACCTGTATATGATATGTAAGTCACGTGAATTTTTTCAATTGTTATAATATCGTGATAAGGTTCATTTTTTGAACGAAAATTGATTAGATATTAATAAATTTATTATTTATATATTTTAAGTATTTAGTCATCTATAAATTGAATATAGTTCATTTTAAAGAATATATATATATATATATTGTAATGGGATGGGTATCAGGAAATGGAAGGAATAAAAGAGTGAACCTGGGGTGATGGCAAAATCATCATCACTCCCAGTTCATTTAATAAATGAAATATCAATAGTTTACAAAGTATATATAAATAATATAAGAGAGCATGAGATTAGAAAATCTCTGAAAACATTGGAGATCAGCACAACTAACTCAGAAGAGCAAGTAAAAGCATAATTATAAATTCAACCAGCATTATAATTAGTCTAAGTAATATACGTAAATATTAAGAGAACCATCCATCAATATCATTAATGGGAATAAACAAATCAGTATAATACATCAGAATAAAATCAACAGTCCATCTTGTGGCTGGATTTGAACCATAAAAAATATAAATCAACAGTTAACCTTGTGACTGGATTGGAAATGGGTCTTCTGTAGACCAGGATAACTATTGAGCCTTTGCCAGCTTGGGAAATTATATAAACATAACTTGGATGCACCAGCTTAGTGCCCATCCATTAAAAATACACAATAATCAGAAATTAAAACAATAATGCTGGGACATTTAAAACATGCTGATCATCATCAATGCTCAGGCCACTTGTATTGGCCAATTATAAACTTAAATTTTTAATAAGACTAAAGTAAAAAATAATAGTGCATGGGCTTTAAAGAGTATCCTCTTTTGCGCCAACCAGGGTGATGATTTATCATCTCTGGATGCCCCAAAGCACTAAATAACATCCCCATTTATCCGTGTCCGAAATCTAGCTCAGAGAACATGGGCTCTATTACTGTATGTGAACAAGAGATGATGGAATACAATTTTTAACAATTAAATACATTTATTATTAACAATAAAAAATTGATATTTAAGGTCTGATTTTGAATAATATACAATAATAAAAGTCATTATACTGCAATTTACAATATTGCTACAAAATTCAAGTTATTACATTAATTGAAAATATTTACCATTCAAATTTTAAATTGTTACATTAATTTACAAAATCACAATTCATATTATTATTATGGTTTACATATAACATGCACAGATGCGCGATTTATAATATAAATTAATATTCAATAAATGAACTGACATTTAATATAAAAAAAGTATTAAAATTTTACATATATGAGTGTGCGTGTATATACGCACACACTGGCTCCCATCTATTTCAACTTGTTACAATAATATTATACTTTCCTAATCAATTCTATTTGGAAAACATACATAAATTTCACATATATACGAGAGTATAAACAAAACATAGATATAATTTAAAATTTAATTTCAGTTTATAAGTTCTTTTTTTTCTTCAAACTAAATAAAGTCAACTTTTGTTGACAGGTACTTGTTGATTAATTATCAATGCTTTCAAATTAAAATGTCTCTCTTTTTTTCTTAATAAATGAAAAATAAAATCGTTTTATAGAATTAAGAAAATATAAATTTCAAAATGTCTTTCAACTTGATTAGTTAATGCTGATGAAATAGGCAAGGTGAGAGAGGAAAAGTGAATACATGAAGTGCAGTTCTTCATGCCATGATAAGTAGATAGTCAAGCACAGACTAAGTACACAATGCCCCATGATGTCATGAGAAAATACCTCATTTTAAAGCACTGCCCCTTCTAAGTACCTAGACAGATCATCCACAAGAAATAGTATCCAGAAAACAAATCAGGCACTGAGCCAGCCCTGTTCATCTCTTGTGAGTCTTGGGGGCTTTAGAAGAGGTCTATTCATGAGACCAAGGCCTATACATGAGGCCTACATATACACTGCTGGACTACCCTGGGAGCTCGATATCTAGGTCTAGACAGTGCTGAGCATATACTTCAGAGCACCATAAACACATTGCATCCACACAGTCCTGCTCAACTATATACCCACCATAAACATAAAAAGTACAAATTCACACATCACTTTCAAAATGTAATTTTACTAAAGAAATTATTTAAAATTTTGTTATTATATATAACTCTACTTATCACAGCTGTATATATTTTTATCTGTTCTTCTCTGCCTTTAGATACGTCAGCATATATATAATTGTTCATTTAGCAAGCTGGTTATTTTGGTCCATTAGAAAAATATAATCTATGTTTGTTGTCATCATCAGATAAAAGTATGCAATCCATGTAAAAATCTTGATTTGTAGTTGGTCTCTGCTCTATCTAGGATTATTCCAGGCAATCAGATGTCTTGGTTTGATAGATTTCAGGCAAGCAACCATCCTCCATGTTTAAGGCTATGAATTCCAGCACAAAGAAGTGGGTCATTTTCTCCATGTAAATTCAAACTCCTGAGAAGGAAATATTAGCAGCCTCTGAATCTAATGTCCTGCATTCAGATATATCAATTCATGATAGGTAGACTGCCACCTCTATAGTCAACTAAAACCAACTGCAAAGTCCATAAAGTTGCAACAAAAAATTGCCACCAACTCTGCAGCTGACCTTTCTTACAAAAATTATTATTCAAAACTGGAGCTATTTTGTTATCAGCCCTTTTATAGACTCATCTAAGGTGATAACAGCAGGTTGATTAAAAACAGAGTTTTTATTTTTATCTCACTAATCCCTTGGAATCTATATACATGTTTTCACTTAGACAATAAAAATTTACAAATTAATTAAAGATTTCAAAAATACGATAGGGTGTTTTTAAATTTCAAAATCAGAGTAATAATAATAATATTTATCAGACCCTTTTAAAATATATAATTTTACAATAAAATATTATTTTTAACCCAGAGTTATTTAACCCTTTCCTTATTATTTTATTTTAGGAAATATAAAAAAAATCTACAAAAAATTATCCTGTGTTTATTTCTACTTTCCCTTTATTTTACGTATATATATTTATGCGCACACACCAATATATGTGCACATTCTATATTAGTGTATGCTGTGATGTAACCCAACTGGTTACAATATATATAATTATTTAAAACAATACAATAATTAATACAGTAAAAAATATTTTAAAAACAAATATATATCATAATTTAATAGAAGTACTTTCAACTATCTATGTAATTGTCTTACAAAAATCTGTTTCAAATGTAAATGTTTAATGAAAATTGTTATAAAATGGATAATGGTTGGCCTTCTGGGTCTTCCTGTAGTTTCACAAATATGTAGTTTTGTAGTATCAACATATGAAGATATAATTCTTAATAATAATATATATTACCAAGGTATTAAAATTTATTACAGGTATGTTGATGATGTTTTTGTTTGTGGAAGTTTAGATGTCATAAATTTATTATTTAATGAATTAGATAGTTTAGAAGGTTTAAAATGAAGTAAATCATTTGAAGAAAAAATGCCAATTCAATATTTAGATATTAAAGTTACTCATAATAAAAATAGATTAGATTATTGTATGGTAATAAAAGACGTTGAAAAAAGAGGATATATTCATTTGTTATTCAAATGTGCCAATAGTACATAAATTATCCAGTTTGAAATCATTTTTATTTAGGAATAATAAGTTATGTAAATATGATTCTGATAAAATAAGTAACATAAATATATTTACTATGGATTTATTAAATATTGGATATGATCATAAATTAATTTATAATATTGTTACTAAGTTTAATAGTAATAGTAATATTTTAAGTGCTATAGATATTGATAAAATGAAATATACTTGGATATCAATACCCTTTATTTGTAATGAACAAGTGAAATTTATAAAACAGATATATAAAAATATATGTCGAGTCACATTTTATACTACTCCTAATTTAAATAGATTGATAAATAATTCAAAAAATAGATGTAGTATTTTAAATTAAAGTTGTGCAATATATAAATGGCTGTGTGTTTGTGGAAAGGCATATATAGGTGAATCTTGATGTACATTGGAGAAAAGATCAAAGGAGCATTTGTTGTTATATAAACGAGTACAAAAATCAAGACAAGAGAATGTTAGAAATGATTATGTATCACCTTCAGTATTTATTGATCATAATGTAACATGTAATTATGGTTTTGATTTTAATAAAGTTAAAATTTTGTGCATTGAAAGAAATAATAATAAACATAAAATTAAAGAAGCTTTGTTAATAAAAAATGAAAAGCAACATTTGATAAATAGACAGGCTGCCAATATAAAAATTAATGAATTGTAGAAAAATTGATGTATGACATAATTCTTTTTGTTTACATTTGTAACGGTTTTTTGTAAGACAATTTGAATCTAGTTGATAACAACTACATAGATAATTGAAAGTACTTCTATTAAATTATGATATATATTTGTTTTTAAAATATTTTTTACTGTATTAATTATTGTATTGTTTTGAATAATTATATATATTTTATTATAATTGGAATACAGACATTGATTAATAATATATATATATATATATATATATATATATATTATTAATCAATATATATATATTATTAATATATATATATATATATATATATATATATATAGTGTGTGTGAAAAAATCTTATAATATTTTTCAATATAATCCACTTTATATATAAATAGTGATAGATTAAATTAATTTTTTTCAAAATTTTCTTGTTGTTTGCTCAGTACACTACAATAAACTCAAACATATTAGTGAAAGTTATTTCTATACTTTACTAATTATCTTAGTGAAGATTATCAATTTTGATTAATACTACATCACAAAGTATATTACAGATCTTATTGATCAACTAAATACACATTTTCTAATTAGAATCTCAATACAATTATTATTAATACAGCACTTCATTTGTAACTCTCCAAATTGATAACCAAAAGATTCCTTTAATTTAAAATTTGCGTATTTGTCAGTTTCACTTGAAAATTTGTGATTAATATTTCCATTGCACAACTCCTAAAAAAGTAAGTTTTTCTGTGACTGCATTTATGTTTTATATAAAATTACTTAAAAATTATATAACAGCGGATTCATAGTTATTTGCTTTACTGATGCAATCCGCTTTAATACATCATTTCAATGAATTTTGTAATATTATTTTGATGTACATTTTTACAACCATGTGATTGGTTTACTGGATAGTAGAATTAAATAATTTATATTGTTTAATAATTAAAGAAAAAATCTGGAACTAATATGAATTTACTCAGTAAATACCTAGAGATTCATGACCAATAAAACAAAGTAATCTGCAATGCAGGATATTGATCAGTTCTGCTTCATAATCAATATAATAAAGACCTAATATATTGTTCTACATCTGACACTTACTACATATAACTTTGCAAATAGCAATAGTCATCTGATTTTTGTTTTTTTATAACTTATTATTTCTGATGAATCAAGTATATTTGTCAAAGGCAAGTAGAATAATTAAACAATAGAATAATGAAAACAAAAAATGGTAATTTATTATTACAGGGATTAGTCATTATTTGATACATTCTTAGCATAATTTGTTCTGTTATCTCTATCTTATATTTTCATCATAAGTTTCGTAAGAACATCTTGACATCATTAAGATGTAATAAAAAAATGTTAGTAAGAAAAATATTTATTTTAAATAAATTTTACTTACATTTTTTTATTTAGTTTTAAAGCTTATTTAGTTTATTATTTTATTCAAAAAATGTTATAGTTTTCTGTCAACTTTGATTCTGAAATAGTTGTTCATTCTGCGGTCTCTCTCTTATTATACATATGTAAATATTATTTTTTAGAAAAGTAACTTTTAGGGTTAAGTTTTTTTATATATATAAATTTGGTTAATTATTCTATATTTGTACTATATATTACAATTATTAATATTTTTATTACTGCTATAATTTATTTATTTATAATTAAAGTTTATTTGTTTTCTTTTCTAAAGTAATCTAATTTACTTATTTTGACAGTTATAAGTATTATCTAAAGACATATAATTAGTTTATATGCGGAAAAAAAAACCAAATATTTACTTTTACTGTGTTTGCGTATATCTGTACTTCTTAATTAAGAAAAGTTGTTTAAATTTTCCAAGAGCATTAGCCAATAGAACAAAGGGGAGTACGTTGGGTCACTGACCTTCTTACACTTCTTGATAAATTTTACCTGTTGAAAATTTACACTATGCTTGAGGTCAAATGTAAAAGTTTTTCTTGAGTATTTTCTAAAAATAAAACAATTATTTAATTTGTGTGAATGCAGTTTATGTATACACACAAATATTTATGCACTTATTAATTTATCCATACATATATACAATAATGGACTCAATTTATAGTGGATAATGTCATGCATCATGTAATTCGAATCTGGTGGTGCAAACTTTCAACTAATCAGCAGATTTAGATTTTTATCAGATAGTTGGTTCACTCTCTCATCTATTTAGACAACCAGTATTTGGTAAATAGATATCTAGTCATTATTTATGTTTATTTTTCTAATTAGACACGGTGTTAATATATCTACATAAATACATTTTAATGATGGAAAGGTATCATTATTTTTTGACATGGCTTCAGTTTTAAAATATGAGAACAAATTATACCGGATATTAAGAGAATGACAAGCATTGATAAACTGCCACTGACTTTGATCCCTTTACTTGTATATCCCAATCTTTCTTTAGGCAGGAACTTAATATGGATTCACATATGCATAAAACTTTGTATTTTATTAATGATATTGCAGGCAACTGAGTTTTATTTTTTTTTAAAGAATTTTATCTTTTCTATTTTATTGTTTTTTATGCATTGGTATATACAAATAAACAATTATAATATTTATTGCTAAAGGTTACATCATACATAAATTTATTTATTTAAGGTGAAATAATAAAATAAAAGGAAATATTAAAAAATAAAGTTATAGAATATTAATATAATTATTTGAAGTTTTTTTTTTTAAAATAAAATTTCAATACAAAAAACACACGCACATCATGCCCCCCCCCCCATATATAATAAAAATAATTATATTTAATTCATAAATATAATCTTATACAAAAAATATGTACAATATTAAAGCAATAAAGAGTTTGCAAAAAACATAAAAAAAAAGTCTTCCTTCTAAAGCAATTTGATTACAAAAAAAAAAAAAACACAACAAAAATAAATAATATAAAATAGTATGCAATAATATTTAAAAGGCTAAAAAAATTACAAGACAAAAGTTCTATATCATATTATCATTTCCATTAGGTGAATGTTTAAAGAATATATTTAAAGATCTTTAGAATCCCATACAATTCATTTATTTTTGAATAGTTCTTTATATACTGTAAAGAAAATATTGCAGTAATTAATATGATTAATATTTTATGTATTAGATCAGTTCAATGCTATAATGCCATTTGTGAAATTGTTCTAGCTACAAAATTTATTGTATGTTTCTATAACAAATAATTATTCGTTAAAGCAGTTTAAAATATGAAAAAATCACTTATAGAGATATATGATCCCAAAAATCATTAAACTATTTAAAAGTAATTTATAAAACCATATCTAACTTTTACATAGAATATAAATCATTGAGGCAATTTGAAGCTTTAATTATAAAAATAAAAACTGACTTTAAATTTTAATGAGCACATTTTTTTTGTATATAGTTTATTGCAGTGTAAAAGCTTTGCTAACAAGCACTCTCCCCCAAAGAAACTCAGAAAGAAAAAGGCATTATGTATAAATTTTCGATTGCTACATAATTAGGATTAAAGTTGTTTTAGATAAGTAGGTAGGTATATAATAATAGAAATCATCTTTATGACTAATATATATATATATTAATGCAGAAAATGGTGGTGGTTCTGTAATCAAAAATAAAAATAAAAACAAAACAAATAATTAACATTATATAAGGTAATAAAAATATAATATTAAAGAAAATAAACAATATTAATAAAAAAAAAATATTATAATTGCAATATATGATTATATTACTTACCCCTCCTCTTTTAAAACAATCATCTAATAACCAATATTTAACTTTGCTTTTTAAAAACTAAACTATTCTTAAGTTCAATATGGAGAGGAAGTTTATTGTAAAGTTTTGGATCCAATCGAAGTAAAAATTTAGTAAAGGTACATTTTTTTAGAATCTAACACATCTAAATAATGCAATGAACAATATTATAATTATGAAAATTGCTTCTCTTTGTTAATTTGAAATTGATATATGCTGTAACATTTTTAAAATTAATTCTGCCAACTATTTATCATAAGAGCAATTTTTATCTATATTTCGTCATTGAAGCCTGTCCATTAAAGTATGAAGATTGGCTATCTTAACATAAGCTAAGCATTGGTTGCATAAATGTGTGGAGATGATAATCTAGACCAACTGATGAGTGCTGGTTTAGCACAATATATATATATATATATATATATATATATATATATATATATATATATATATAAATAATCACCAACATATATATATATATATATATATATATATATGTTGGTGATTATTTATCTTTTCGATGTGTGTGTAATCAAGAGTGTCAGCAGTATGAGATAGCATGGATATGTGAGGATCATGTGAAAGTCTGAATTCAAACCCCCTATATATTACATATTGGAGTGCAGGTATGAAAAAGCCTGTACTGTAGAAAAAATTATATAAACCATTTAGATAAATCAAAGTAAGAAGTCTCCCCTCCAAAAAAAATGAATGCAAACCACAATATCTCAGACATATACTTTAAATTTTTTGAATAGTTACATGGTAAAACAGTAATTGAACAAAATTATAAGAAAAACACTAGAAAGTAAAAATTTAATAAGTCTAGAAAGAAATTTACCATAGGCTAACTGAATTAATTATCTAATATTATTTTTAAAACTTAGCTGGCAAAAGCCTAGATTCTTAGAACTATTAATAATAAGTAAATTAAAACTATTAATAATAAGAAAATTATAATGTTCTAGCTTTATAATTGTGACCTTATGCTCAGTTCTATCAAGGTGAATTATAGAATTTATAGAATAATAGTGCTTTTAAAGATATTTAAATTCAGATAATGTTTCTTCCTTTTTTTGTTTTTTTAAATATATCTATCATAGCAACTAAATCAAGTTCAAGCTTATTCAAACTTTCTGAGGTATAAATTATTGAAAAATCCAAATAAAGCTGACAATCATCAGAAAAACTATGAGAAGCATAAAAATTTAAACAAGATCTAAAATAAGTTGTATATGTAAAGAAATATATAAAAAAATCTATCTTTGTTTTATTATCTAACAAAGAATACTTATATATCTATTTACTAACAAATATTATGTTGATTATTTCAGATGGCTATGGAGAAGTTACCTGAAAAAAATCATATGCCTGATTTAAATCAAAATTTTTTTGTTATGCTTTACCTATATCAAATTCAAGCTCAAGATGGAAGAGTGACAGATACATGCCTACCTTGCAGAATTTATTTCATTACAATTAAGTTTAATAAAGTGATAAACCCAGGAGTCATCACCAAAATGTCATTGGTAAAATTTACCAATCCATTTTTCTTTAAAAGCTCATTGAAACTCTCCTAGAATGTTATCTAGATTAAAACAAGTACTTCATTCATACAAAAAACCCAAATATTTGTTTATGTGAAGAAAAAGTATTAAGTGCTTATTTTTTGATTTACAATTTGTAATTTATTATCACATCTATATTTTTTATTTATATATTTCTTAATTATTTTATAAGCAATCAAAGATGAAAAGAAATCCCATAGGTATCCAAAAAATAATTAATTTAATCATTCGTAAAAATTATAAAGACATTGATACTTATTAGAATAAATAGAACAATTTTGAGACTTTTATTCTCTAAATAACAATACTTCTATACTCATTAATTGATAAATATTGAATGAAAAACCACATTGAAAACATATAAACTTTTTTGAAAATATTTGAGCTACCTGAAAAAAAGTTGCAACCTCTATCTGGATTTAAATTCTAAGTTTTGGATATATCAAGCAAAATCACTTATTATTCTTAAGTATATTTGAAAATTTTTAATTACTTAACAGTTTTTAAATTTCACCTGAATTTAAATCCTAACATTGGGCAAAATAAATGGAAGTGGTCACCATTACTTTCTTAAAATAAAAGTATCAAATCCAAATACTTAAGTGAACATTTTAAAAAAAGTATCAGGAGAAAATAATTGTTTTCCAAAACTTACATAATATAATATTGCATAATAAAATTTTAATAGGTATATATAAAAATTAATATATAAAAATAATATTTGATAAATTAATTCTTATTTACATTTTTGTTTTTAAAAAAGTAAATTCTTTTAACCAAAAAAGAAGCAATATCAAACAAAAAAAAACTGCCTTTAAACTTTTTAGCTGTCAAACTCATCCTGTTTTAATTGCTGTAATATCCTCTTGTCAAATTTTTTTTTCTTTATTAAAAGTATTAAGGTAATGACATCCTTCAAATAGATTTATTTGTATCAAAAAGTAATTAAAATATTATTTTATAAGGTCGAAATTGTGAGTTATTAATAAAAATTTTTTTTTTTGAATTTAAATAAAATTTTTAAAAATTATTATTATATGTAGTTATTCTAGAATAAATAGATATATAGAATCTATACCTAAATTTTCTAATATTTTTCAGTTTAAATCAAATGTACTTAGCTTTAAGAGCCACTACGCAATTTATATTTATATTTCAAATCTGAGTTTTAATATGTATTTTTATCTTCTTATATATTATAAAATTACTCTTATCAAGATTTGTTCAAGTTAATTATATAAAAAAAAAACAAATTGAATGTTTACTTTGTTGGAAGATCATGTAACATTAGAAACAAATTGAACTTTAATTCTACAAATATATTTTTTTTTTTTTTCTATTAAATTGTAATACTTTTATAACATTTTACCTGATCAGAAAGAAAAGATTATTTTGTTTTAAATTTCAATGTCTAGCTGAGCATGCTTTCAACCTAGTCAGTCAAATTCATTCAAATCTAATGGTTATAGTTCTTGGTGATTTTAAAATACTAAATGAATTTTAATACATATATGTTTAACCAGAGTCTGCCATTCTGTTACAAAACTAAACAACACAGATCATTAACAAATGATTAATTATTCAGAAAGTCATAGAATGTTCAAATGCAAGATATGAAAGGTTTTTAGCTCTCAAGATCATTTATATTACTACTGTACTAAACTGTGCAAAACAGTTAATTATTGAGAAGTGAAAAGTGTGACAAAAAAACTATAGTAGTCAAGCCTTGGTAGCCAAGAAGTCAATGCAGTTGCCTTGCAAGCAAGCAGTTGCTGCAGACAGTTGTCACAGGTTCGCTTCCCAGCAGATGCTTTGACATATGGAAAAAAAAACTATAGTAACTCAATGAATGATGGGAATTTATTTCTTATGTTTATCATAATATATATGTTTTCAATAAAGCTTTCTATTAATAAAAAGAATGCAGACTCTTTTTTTCAGCATGATCTTTATAAAACTTGGCAGAACAAATTTGTAATATTTAATTTATACAATTTTATTATTAAAGCTGTTATTAAATGCAAGTTTTTATATGAATAGATTTCATAATAATAATAAAAGTGACATTCAAGAATTACTAATACAACATTTTTTCTTATTAAAAAATAAAGAAATGACAGAAATGGATCCTCTGATAATTAATAAAAAATAAACAATGGAAATAAAATTATGATTTGAACAGACCTAAATTTAACAATACAAAGTTTACTCCACTTAACAAAACATAAAAATATCATTAACAAATCAATTCTCAGCTATGTAATATTATGGAGTACTCTCTTGTATTTATTTTTAGCATTATTTTTTCAGATTAACTTTTGTAATAATAAATAAATAATTATAACTTCTAAATATTTGTAATTGCAAGGTGGAAGTAACTACTTTCCATGGAGTTCTGTAGCATCAAAAAAAACAATGAAAATCTGGAATGATACCATTATATCTTTGGACTTAAGATGGAATGGTATCATTTTATTTTTTCTTTGGTTTTTTGATGCTACATAAATCTTGACTCTATATAACTCTGTAAAAGATAGTTATGTCCACTACAGATTAACATTCATTTGATGGTAAAAATTGAAACTAAATTGAATATTGATTTATAAGTTAAAATTTTTTGAAGATATCAATAGAATCATAGATGAGTACACAAACAAGATGACAAAGGTTTAAAACATCACTGATTGTTAGATGTTTTGACCATGGGTGTATAAACAAATTTTAAAATGTTTCTTTGATTTTTGTTGGCATTAAATAAAAAAGTATTTTTCTTTAGTTTATTTAAATATTTATAATCAACTTTATATTTACACTTAGATTTTTTAAAAATATATTTATTTTTTAAAGTTACAAGTCAAAAAAGTAAAAATAATGATAAAAAAGAAACAATGATTCTCATACTTTATTAAACAACATAATACAGAACTTTTTCAATATTTTAATAGTTATAAATGCAGTTTTAAATTTTAGAATAGAATTGCATAACCATGATTTAATAAAAATTTATTGTCATTTAAAAAATTAATCTATCAACAAAGATTTTATTAGTTTATTTTTTATTGGCTTTGCTCTAACTGTCCATAGAAAAAACTTATTGCATTTATTATGTATTTCACTTTATTTTTTTATATTTTAAGGATGGTTTTAATTTGTAAATTTATTTTTTTTAATAAATCAAGTACAATTTATTGATTCATAATACTGAATAAACATTTTAATACTAAAATAAAATGTTGAACTGAATTCAAATTGCCACTAGGGATTGATGAAAAAACGTTAAAATGCAGATTGGTTAATTATATATTTTTTAAAAAAGATCCATTTTCTGAATGGGGTTTTAAATTTTACTCAGAAAGTATATAAATAACACACAATATATAATAGTTTTTAATAATGATATCTCATGAATATTTATAAGTTTAAATGAAGTTCTTGTTATTTTTATAAAGGAAGGATTTTTTTAAAAATTTATATAATTTTGTTTATTTTTATAACTTGCACTTATTTAATTCATGTATTTTATTTATTTCTTCTTATATATATATATCAAATTAAATATTTTAATGAATTTATTATGATGTAAATAATGAAAATTAAAAGATTATATCCATGTAAAAAAACAGAAACTTTATCTTTGATGTTTCCAGAAAACCATCAATTAATAATTGACAATTTTGTGACTAAACAAGTTTTTATAGTAACCCATAATAGCTCTTTTGTTCTAGTTTAATTAGAAGAAAAAATATCTTTCATTTCTAATCTAACTTGATATAAAGATTTAAACTCAGATAATTATCATTATAGATATGAGAGTTCAGAAGATTCACATCTCTTGCCATCCTAGAGAGGTATATATGTTAAATATATTGTAGCAAATGGTCAAATATCTATGGGATCAATGCTAATAATTACTATCAGCAAATATAAAAAATAATACTTACTGTATATAATCAAATAAAAAAACCTATTAGTTTTGATAAGGCTAAGATTGTCTTCTTTGAAACAAATGAAATTATTATTAAAAATTTATGATTCTGAGCAATTAATTTATTTAAAAGTTTTTTTTAATATTAAGGGTATGTAGAATGTAAATGAAAGTGTGAGTAATATTTAGTATAAATTTGCTATCTTTTAGTTCTTTACACTTGAGAAGTCTGTTTATAGCAATGAAACCATGGATTGTGTTTTAGAGTTTGTTTTCTTTGGCTAGTCTGGTTTAGTTGTGAATTTGAGGTAATTTTGATAACCATACATTGATATAGTAGTATACATTTAATGAAAATTGATTATAAGCTCTAATATTATTTAAGCAAAATAATAAAAATATTCATTCAGCAATATTTTAATAACAAGATCCCAACCACCATTGATTTACATAGTTTGGTTATTCAAATTATAACCTCAATGAAATACTACTGTCAAATTGACTTCATTTACCTGATAATTTCTATTACCTTTTTTTGCTTAAACTAACCATAGAAATAATATTAGCTAGCACAAATCAGCTTTATTTGTTTTGAGGGTAAAAATGCTTTTATAGTTCTTGGGCAAATTTCTGAATTCGGAGGACTGATGTGGCAATTATTATTATTCCTTAAATATTTATATTATCTTAATCAATTTGGAAACACTTTGAAATCTTTGCTGGATGCAATAGATAATCTATAGTCATAGGTATAAGTAAACTATACACTATCCAGTCAGATTGAAAATTGAATAAAAACCAATATAATTAATGCTATATAATTTTAAAATAATAATTTAATGAAATAATTAATTATGAAAATTACAAAAGCATTTATAACCAAGTACATTATTACAAATATATAATTTATAATATGCTTATTAGTATGTATCTCTGCCTCGTTTTATATCTTATTTAACCCTTTTTTAACCTATTCAAAGATATATTCACACTCTGCACAAAAGTGGATTATACAGAAACAGTTTTAACTTATCTTCTTAAAATATTATACATAAAAATATACAAATGAAAATAAAAATATAAAATATTCCAAGAGAAAAAGAAAAAATAATAAAATTTATCTATCATCAATTAAATGAGTGTTTATTAAAATATTTTAGTTAATATAATTTGATTTCTTACCAATTTTTATAATTTAAAAAAAAAATTCTGGTCTTATTGCTTAATAATTTCATTTTTGTTTATTTTTATTGCACAATGCAAAATAACTATCTTCTTTGTGAGTTTCTTTCTAATAATATTAAAGATTACATGTTTGTTCATTCTCAATTCTCAACAGCTCTTTTATGGATAGGCAGGCAATTGACTCTGATTACGTTTTATTTTATACCAGATAGTAGACAAATTATAAGAAATTTTCAGGATTTTTATCCAGTACTCCACCAGAGATTACATTTTTAAATAGCAACAATGACTCAACTACTATGTGGGAAAATATACTTTTTTATAATTTAGATGCATTTAAAAAACGACAATGGTAAATTACAGCTTTTCAATGTTGTTTTAGATTTATTTAACCAAAAACTCAATATTAGTTTCTCTTTTTTTTTCTGCTAATTTTAGAGAAAGTTACATATTTGATGTTTTTGAATAATGATGATTATTTTATCTTCAAGTGATTCAATTCTAATTGCATCAGACCTGCACTAAATGCAAGTACCACGGTCATAAACCATAACTTACTGAAACTAAAAAGAAATTAACAACTATTGTTTATCATTTATTTTTTATAATGACTATTTTTTCATATGCCAATTTCTGTTTGCCTAAAATCAAAAACAAGTCTGCTTGTGTCTTGAAAAAAATATAAACTTATTTACCAAGTGACATGTTTATTTTTTGATCAATTTCAAGTTAATGATTCATTTAATTAATAAATTGAATAAAAATTATTATATTTATCTTTTTCTCTTTGACTTGAAACAACATTTTCAGTTTTACAAAAACTGAAGTTTAAAATTGATTTTTAAATTTCAAAATTACATGAATATAAATTTTATTATTAAAATAAAATAAAAAATTCTTTACAAACAAAAATTCATTCCATAATACTCAATTTTAAATTTTTACATTAATTTTAATAATATTTACCTGTATAAAATATTAGAAATATTTATGAATTTTATAAATGCTAAAGTTTTGTTATGCATTAACAAATTAGATTACTATAAAAAATCTAATGCTATATCTCTTCTTTTCTTTATATCATAATAAATATTAATCTTTTGTGATTATTGCTTTGTTATATTTTCATAATCTTTACTCAAATTGTAGAATATATTCAAACAAGTCAAAATTTCTAAAAAAAAGCTGTTTAAATGTTGAAGCATTTTTTAATATGTTGGTGTATATAAATGATTTTCCATAAAAACTTGCACACCTATACACTTTTTAAAGTATTATTTGAATGTTATTGAATTTCATTAATAGTTATGATACAAAGTCAGTAATAACCTCTAAAATGCATACACAACTAATCTTTTATTTTATTTTGTTTATTTAACAATTCTGCTAACTCCTACCACTCTACCGTGAAAGCCTTAGTAGCTATTTGTATTATTAAAGCACTAAACACCACATGATCACATCCTTTACGTTTACAAAAGCTGTTTACACAGAGGCTAAACTCTCCATACAGTAGTGTCACTCAATGAAAGCCAGATTAATCAATGGATGCTTTATAGTTAGCTAATAAAATAAAAGGTGGCTGCTGGAGGGCTGTTTTAGATTCTAAGATCTAGGTGCAGTGCTATCAGATACAAGGCTACTCACTGATGAAAACCACAAGCTAAAGACTAGTCTGGGGATATTGGATAAGTAGGCACTAGATGGGGATTTTATGCACAAGCCTTCTGGCATCCATTGATAACACTTAGACAATCCCAATATAGATAACACTCAAGAATTTCAAATTGTTGTCAAGGCAACTTACTTTCAGCAATAGAAGTGGAATTCCTTATATATTAGTTCCAGTTTTTGTCACCAAATAAACATGAAAATGATAACTAAATGCTACAGAAAGTACAAGAAAGTAAAGAAAAGCCAAAAATGATCATAGTATAACCAGAAGATGCTTAAAAATGCAGTTGATAGTAATATTGTTAACTCTTTAAATGTTGTTTGGAGCACACTATTTTTGGGTTTTCAGTCTTTAGTTGAATTTTATAATAAAAATAATCAAATCTTTATGTTTTAAATAAATTTAATTAAAATCAGATGTCCAAATAACAAGCGTAATCTTAAAAATAAAATTCAACTTTGCAAATAAAAATCAGTTATAATAATTAACAATACAAAAATTGCATGCCAACCTTCAATCTAAAATAAGTATTGAATAAAGGAAACATTATCAAATTTTTATGTTTTAGATAAATTTTATTAAAATTATAGGTTTAAACAATAAAAATATTTTAAAAATAAAACCCATTTTTCAATTTAAAAAACAATTAAAAACAAAAACAATGTAATAATGTTATCACTATAAAGCATTTGGTGATAATTTAGTTTCCTTGCTTTTAGATTAAACACTAATTCCCATTTGTCTTTTTAAAAAAAATCTGATTTAGAATTAATTAGTGAATATATTTTATTTTCTTCTCATTGTTTAGCATGATTGGATAAAAATGCTGAGGGATTTTTAAATCATAATTTCGAATTAATTAGGGTAATTAAAAATGAAAATTAAATTAAGTCTTTAATGATATAGTTTTGTATGTTTTCTGATAAAATCAACAATAAATTGAACAAAAGAAATATCATTTATTTATGAAATTGAATATTTAATAATATATATATACGTAATAAAAAAATTTCACCCTCTATAGATATAAATATTAAAAATTAAATGAGATTTTCAATGCTTTCTTTTAATTACATAAACCCAAAATATAAAGTAATCAATGAATTAAAACCTTTTTCAATAAAATAAAATTCCATTGACCAGTTACAGTTTTTATATTAATCTGACTCACAGTAGCTGGATAACATGACTCAGTTTACTGATCCAATTCTTAATTGCTTAATTACATTATAAATTAAGTTCTAATAAAAATTAATGATAAATTCATTTAACTTCTAAGATATTCCTATCATTCTATAAATATATAAACAATAGATTGAATTAACTCATTTAAAATTAGATAACTCTACCCGGATTATTTGCCAACATTAAATTACTGCACAAAGAGGAAATTCTCCTGTGCCTTATGATTGATTTTTGTGAGCTCATTATTATAAAGCCATAAAAATTATAGGGCAATGGCTAATCAATCTATTTGACTTTGGAAAATATATGGTGAAATTTTCATTTAAATGTGTTGACTGAATTAAAAACATTCACCTCCATGAACAAGGTTCACCTTGCATCTTTGTCATAACAGAACTTGTGGGTCTGTTTTGCATACAATATCCATCCAGATTATCAACGGGAATTAAAATGCATAAAAATGTTTATCATTGATTCCCTAACCTGGATACACAATGATATCACTGCTTCTTTCAACAACATATATTATAAGATGTAAGACAGGTGAGCTATGAGTCTTTCCATAAGTGGAATCATTTTCAGTAAGTTTAAAGAAATAATCTTACCTAAGTACCTTACATTGATCCCTACATCATTGTATCTACAATATTTTGATGACATCCTCATTCATGCTCCAGATTCTCTCATCACTCAAATCCAACAGGATCTCATGCTTTAATTTATTATTAAAATGGACTTGAGAAAATGAAGACAACTATAATGGCATCAAATTTCTTCTATTCAATGAGACATGGACTCATTAAATTACAAAATGCTCATCAAACCTCTCCACATATGCAGTTTTGTACACCCAAAATCTGTTAAGCCAACAATGCACAAACTTGCAAGACTTAAGGCATTCCTATTTAGAAATTTTTTATCTGTGTATATGTGAGTCCAACCATAAAAATAATATTGACATTATACATATCTGATCCATGCAACACTGGATTTAAATTTTCATCTCTTATTCAAACTGTTAAGAACTTTTATTATAAAATGCAACACTCATCTTCAATAACCAATGATATAACTTATATACTCAAAGTCACTCATGTGATTCATAAAATTATTGCTCCTACCTATCAAGTTGGACTTCATTATCCTCTTCCTTTATATCGATTAATCAATAATTCAAAAGAATGACTAGCACTGGATCTTCATTTTAAACTGTATATAAAATCAAATACCAAGATTCTTCATGCCCATCTGTTTACTATGGTGAATCACAAGCCAATCTGTCTACCTGATTGACTTCACATAAATACATGTATAACTGGGCAAAACACATTTGGACATTAAATCGGTTTTTTTAGCATTTCCATTAATTCTGGTGATAAATTCAAGCCCACATGTTTCAACACCATCTGCTCAGAAATGCAATGATACAAAGTGAAAGGTCAAAGAAGCTTGACACTTTTCCAAGGACAATTATTCCATCAATAAAAAGAATCCTGCATTCCTCTATGCAAATAATATGCTAATTTTTAGCCCTTAAACAGGGTCTTATTCTTCTACCTCTGTTACAAGCAATGCTATGTCTATGACAATTATATGTTGAAAGCATGTTATCCATTACAGTATTTTTATTGTTAATGAAGTTTTGCTCTTAATACAGTTTATATATATATATATATATATATATATATATATATATATATATATATATATATATATATATATATATAAGGAAAAATACAGAAGAGACAAATGGTAACATTTGTCTTTTGAAGAGTTTGTTTTTATTGAAAATTTCAGTTACTTTCTGCTCAGTTATGTATGTGTGTATGTATATATGTATAATATTTTGGTATAATGATTAATAAGTTAGTATGCTATGCTTGTGATCTAGGTTTTAAATTCAGGTTAGAAAAATAATTTTTCATGTAGCTATATTAGCTATTTAGTACTTGGTTAGCCAATAAATGTATAGTTTATATAAAAACATATAAAAAAGAAAAAGCCTAAGATCTTTATCCAATCATCATTTGTCTAAATTTGCTATTCTCTTGCTATTTTTCAACATTTGTAAAAAGATACTCTATGGTCTTATGGCTGATAGGATACTTAAGTCTCCACAAGATCCTACAAGCAGGTATATAATTAACTTTTTATATGGCATTATAGAATATTTTTTTTCATAATAAAGATGAATACATGACTTTATAAGAATTTAATGAATCAAATTTGAAAAGAAAATCATATAATTATATGCAATAATATTAGCATTATAGAAAATTTTTATTTTTTCATATTTACTTTACAGTATTATTGTAGCTCCTGATTTCCAATAATACAATTAATTTTAGAAAATATAAAACTGTAATATAAAGCTATAATATTTTGTTTTTACTTTATATATAAATTTTCAAATATGGAAGGTAATTATTATTGATCAAAAAGTTATCTCTATTATATTTATATTTTGCTAAATAAACATTTTGTATTAACACATATACTCATAGAATCACGTATCTATAGCTGACTTCTGTATCTTACTAGATTCATGAATGCAGAACATATCTACACAAATAATGAAAAATAGTGAGGAAGTAAACATATTATGATTGTACAAAAGATTTTAAGTTTTTTTTCATATTATTTTTCTTCTAAGATTACTTAGATATTTATTTACTAACCAATGCTAGATTGCTATATGTCGTCTATTAGAAAAAATCCCAAACTTCATTTAGAATCTTTCAGCTACTAAAAAAATATCATATGGATTTGAAATCTAGTCATAATTCATAGCATGATAACACATTAATCAGTATACAAAAAAGTTATTCATATATATATATATATATAAAATATACAAATCAATATATGTATCAAAATACAGTACAATTTATATAAATTATATTATTTTAGAAGTACTTTTGACTATACACTTTGTAGTCTTTATCAACTATATAACGTTGAATAATCAAAACGAGACAACCCTTAACAATACCCATAGTTCAATTCAGATTTCCCACAATTCTGTTATCTTAACATTTGATGACTGGCGATTCATTAACATTTGACGATTTCTTGAAATCAACATAGCCTCTTTTATTTTACATTTATTATGACAACATTCAATTTGAATAATTTTCATATTTTTATAATCAAATTTAAATCTATATTGACAAGATTTATTATGATCAAATATAACAGATGATGAAGGTTTATTTACATCTGTTCCCTATTGATTCTCTTTTTGAATTCTATTATATAAAAGCATATGTTTTTTTATTCTCTTCTCAAATGTACACTTAGATTCACCAATGTATTGTACGCCGCATCCACATATCAATCTATATATAATAGAATTTTGATTAAACTTTGAATTTTGAATTTTAGAATTATTAAGCAATCTATTTATGTTATTTGTAGAGAAAAAAGCAATATGACACAAACCATTATAAATTTTCGTAATAAACTTGACCTGCTCATCTGATATAAATGGCATTGAAATCCATTTCATTTTGATATTTTTATTTTTAATTTTATTATAGTGTTGATTTCTTTTAAATCCTTTAATAATATTAGCAATTGCATTTTTATAATAACCAATTTTCAACAAGTAAATCCATTTCATTTTGATATTTTAATTTTTAATTTTATTATAGTGTTGATTTCTTTTAAATCCTTTAATAATATTAGCAATTGCATTTTTATAATAACCAATTTTCAACAAGTCATAATGACTTGTTGAAAATTGGTTATTATAAAAATGCAATTGCTAATATTATTAAAGGATTTAAAAGAAATCAACACTATAATAAAATTAAAAATTAAAATATCAAAATGAAATGGATTTCAATGCCATTTATATCAGATGAGCAGGTCAAGTTTATTAGGAACATTTATAATGGTTTGTGTCATATTGCTTTTTTCTCTACAAATAACATAAATAGATTGCTTAATAATTCTAAAATTCAAAATTCAAAGTTTAATCAAAATTCTATTATATATAGATTGATATGTGGATGCGGCGTACAATACATTGGTGAATCTAAGTGTACATTTGAGAAGAGAATAAAAGAACATATGCTTTTATATAATAGAATTCAAAAAGAGAATCAATAGGGAACAGATGTAAATAAACCTTCATCATCTGTTATATTTGATCATAATAAATCTTGTCAATATAGATTTAAATTTGATTATAAAAATATGAAAATTATTCAAATTGAACGTTGTCATAATAAACGTAAAATAAAAGAGGCTATGTTGATTTCAAGATATCGTCAAATGTTAATGAATCGCCAGTCATCAAATGTTAAGATAACAGAATTGTGGGAAATCTGAATTGAACTATGGGTATTGTTAAGGGTTGTCTCGTTTTGATTATTCAACGTTATATAGTTGATAAAGACTACAAAGTGTATAGTCGAAAGTACTTCTAAAATAATATAATTTATATAAATTGTACTGTATTTTGATATATATATTGATTTGTTTATTACATATATTGTGAAACGAATACAGATATCAAACTTTATTTATTACATATATATATATATATATATATATAAATAAATATATATAGATATCTGAATTTATATATATATATATATATATATATATATATATATAAGTCATTAAAATTCAATTTCCTAAGCAAATGATCTTTTTGTATGCTCAATTTATCTTTGATTTTATCAGAGAAAGTACAGAACTATGTCTTTAAAGATCTTAATTTTAATCTTTAATTAACATACCTAATTAGAAATCATGATTTAAAAATCACTCAACTCTTTTATTCAATCATAATAAACTATGAGAAAAAAAATCACACTCATTAAACATTTATAAAATAATTATTTTAAATATGTTTCATCATTACTCTTAAAAAAGTAATTAATAAAACTGCTTCAGGTTAAAAATAGATAAGATTGAAATAAAATTTTAAAAATAAATTAGACTAAAAATCTTTGATTAAAATTTAGTTCTTATTAGGTGACATTGATGAATAATAAATTTGCTTTAATGTTACTGAAAGAACTCTTATTAAGGAAGTCACACTAATAATAGTATCAGTATATTTAAACTTAACATTCAATATTACTCTGTTATATAAATATCTAATAATCACTCAATTGAACATAGTGGCATAAAATAGAATTTTATTATTTATTTCATGCAAATTGGTACTCACTAAGAATTTATATATCATCAGCTTTGACATAATATTAGCTTTAGAAAGGAGCTTAACATCAAAAACTTAATAAATATATAGATATATTATACATAATGACATATTAAATGTTTGAAAGTCACCACCCATTTTAGATGTTATATTTTTTTTAAAAGCAGAAATTCCAGGTGGTCTGGAGTTTATTCAGTTATTCAATAAATGCACAGAAATTGTGAAATTATTATGTATTCAAAGGTTATGAATCACCAGCAGCTTTGACATAATATTCAGCTTTATAAATCCAATATTTTTCTGATATTTTGGAACATAATGTCAGAAATTCAACAAATACTAGAGGTGATGATAAACATAAAATAGATGTAAAATTTGATTTATTTGGTATCTGGTAGGAAATGCCCTCTTATTCATTGTTTTATTACAGAAGAGAAAGCTGTAGATGATTTGTCTTTCAGATAATAGTTTTATCTCAGTGTATAGTTCTCAGGATTTTTTTTCTATTTAGCTGCAATTTTAGAAAATTGTCACTGTGTGCTGAAATATTGACAGTGATGTTTATATAAGACTATGCAATTATATAATGACTTATTTTTGTTGTATAATTAAAGGCTTTTAAAAAAATTCAAACTTCATTTAAATTTTTTCAAATACATTTAACTATAAATAATATTAACAAAGATTAATATAAAACACAATGCTTTTAGTAATATTTTCCTCATCTTTTCTTTGGAAGTTAGCAGTTTTATCAGTGCCTATATAAAGTGGGAATTGAACAAATGACTTTTAGATTCATGTAAAATTAACTTTAAGATGGTGCTCTAACCAACTAAGTTGTTCTATAAAAAATGGTTAGACTTCCACTTGAAATTCAGTCACTGGTTCACTTGCCATGCTTGACTATTACTGATATAGCAATAGCACAAAAAAAATAAATAGAAAAATTCAATTTAAACCTTGGATTTTTATATTAATCTGTATGTTATTATTAATAGATAAATGTATTTGGAAGGTTACAAATAATCTTTAAATTTTTCTAAAAATATTTGACATGTCAACTAAATAATAAAAATAATCTAAGATATAATTAGAAGAAAATGTCATCATCATAAAGCTTCCTATGTTTTCAAATAGTTTATATAAAATAAATATATAACAATAAAATGCATAATTATTAAATTCTATTACAAATCTTTTTTCACAATTGTGATTTTGCATATTAAGCAAATAGATCATCTCAAGGAGAAAATATTAGCAAAAATGTTAAAATATATAAAGTTTTTTACAACTTTCTAAACCTTTGCACATCACTAATAACATTTTTAGATAACTAAAGGCAAATGTTATTTTGCTGAATGTTAGTTATTATATATTTTAATATTTTTCTTTTGAAAATTTCCATAAATTATAATACATCTTTTGCCAATGAAAATCTTTACTACACACATACACACACACAAACACCCATATATATGAGTGAATATTTTTACCTGAAAGAGAGTATAGCAATTCAAAATTTTAGCATGATAGTAAATTAAACTAAATATAATATTTGCTTTTATTGAATTTACCATTGTTTGTCACTAGAAAGCATATATATCCATATATGATCATTTGGATTATAACTTTTAATATCATATTTGTGCTATAAAAGTAGCTTTTCAAAATGATATGCACAGTTTTAACTAGCAGATAGATGAAGGTTTAACCATTGGTTACATCAAGGTACACATTTAATACTTCCAATAAATTTATAAATTGTCACATTTTATAACATTTAGAAATCCAATTCAATGATCACTTTACAGCTTTTAAATAAAATGCCTATTGATGAATTTATTTATGTTCATCAATATAAATTTTTATAACCATGTTCTTACCTTTCAAATGTTTTTTGATATAACATACATAGTCAACACTTGATTAACTTGATACATAGCATTTTTGACGAGTTGCTAAAGAAATCTTCATTTGTAATTGACTAGTTAATATTGTTATTTTATATGCACTAAATGAAGTAATGCACAAACTTCTTTACCTAACATATAATTAATATATTATGGCAGTAATTAATACATATAATGTTACTATTTTCTGAATTATTCACGTAAGCACAAGTAATCAATAAATATGAATGGAACATAATTATAATATAACAAGGTGGATTAGTGTATTACTTTATATTGTAATGATCTGGAGAAAGCTACTTAACGTAATCTGCACTACAGGGCGCCATCTAGGCATTTGAACCTAGAAAAATTTATAAAGTAGGCAGATACGTAAGTAAAAAAAAATTTATTTTTATTTTATTTATATATTTTGATATCCGGTCATTAGCCCATGTCACTAGCTCAGGGAGCAGCAGAGATTTAATAATATAATATCTTATCTAATTATATTTCAATATTAAAAAATAAATAAAATAAGCTACTGCCAGTAATTAACATACAAAAATTTATTTACGCACATATATATATATATAAGATTTAACATTATTATTTTAATATGTTTACTTTAACATTTAATGTTATTTTTACTTTTATTTTAGATTTTTAATTTACATTTTAAATTTTATACTATTATTAGTTCGCACAGATTTGTTTAAAATGTTGAGTATAGATTGGTTACATAGATTCCATGGTCAAAAACATTTCAAAATAAACATAAACGATCAAAATACAAAATCATTGATACCGTCAATTGCAGAGGGAAATTTATAAGTAACCCAATAGCATTCACCATAAGATGCTTGCATTAACACCAATAACTTAAAAGACCTCTGAATAAATACATTTTAGATACTCACCATAAGGTATCATTATTTATCGAATGTCTATATATTTTGATCAAATATGAAAACCCAAAACATAATTAACCGATAACGAATCCATGCAAGCGTCTATAAACAACTTAAATTTAATGCATTTTTATTTAGTGTCGAGTATGAATAGACTACATAGATTTGCATTTGAAGATAAAACATTCTATCCCTATTTAACCTTAGGCTAAAAGTTCACAATCAAACTGGCGTCAATCCATCTGATACATCGATGTATTCAATGTAATATGAAATACAGCAGCACAAAAAGTTAAGAGAAGAAATTGCCTCTCATCAGATAGGAATACTATATCTATCTGACAAGAAGAGCATTAAAAAAAAACTCCATAGAAAGGAACTGCATTCTCCATCTTATAATTCCTTCCATAGGCAAATGGAAGTGTGCGGTGTATACTAGCGATTCTGCCCGTAGCGAATCTTGCATTACATCTACTAACTACACCAATATATCCAATCCATTGACCCAATTCAACAACGACACAAATAACCTAAGATTACCCTCTCCTAATATAACTTTACAAATCTATACAGCCATTCACGCCCGACTTAAGTTTAACATTGATATATTTTAATTTATCAGAAAACAGAAATCATAATAAAACTTAAAGAACAAAAAATATAAATGGAAATGATTTAAAATAAAAAAAAATACATCAAATAATACTATTAATAAAGAATTTAGTTTGGTCAGATAGGATTCCATTGCATTATTTACTAAAATGTTTTAAAATTTAGAGTTCTTATTTTTTCAAGTGAATATAAAGTTCTTATGATTTTTAAAATGTCCAGCTTTATCCTTTACATTTGCTTGCCATTGTTGGTAATTTTGAACGGGAATTCCTACGCCGTACTGAAGATATTGGTATCCAGTTAGCTGTTGTTTTTATTTATCCGGAGGTCTTTACTTGAGCTGGTCCTTAACGTAGAAAACGATGTCATTTCTCTTTCTTTTTTTAGCAGAACTGAAGGGATTGAAGAGTGCATCTTTTCAATCCATTCTCCTTCACTTCCACGCTAACACATATCTGTCCACTTGAAAAAAACTAACTAATAATTTCCAAACTTTTCCTTTTATATTATTTTTAGGATACAATGGACATTACATCATCGTTGATGATGATCCTTCCATTGAGGTCTGATTTCCCGATGGGTTTCTCTCATTTGCTATTAGTTTCTATTGTTTTCCTATCTGACCGTTGCTTATACATTTAAATGCCCAAGGCTAGTTTACATATTAAAATAATCATTTCCATTTTACAAAAGATTAATTAATTTGTTTTCAAACTTAAACATATATTTTTATCTCTAAATCTTTTCTGAAAATTTAGTTTTAAACTACTCTTTTTTTTTAATAAAGTTTTATTTTAATAATTATTTATCTGTGCGATTTTATATATATGCGAGTTTAAGATGATTTTTTAATTTTCAATTTTTAATTCTTAAAAAAGAAGTTTTTATTGGCGAACTTTTATTTTTTTTCATGTTTACTAATAATAAACACAATGTAACGACGTCTGTGTCCGTTACAATATATCTTTAAGAATTGTGTTTATTGTTCTGGTAGTAAATAATAATCTTTTTTAAAAATGTTAAAAGATCCATAACTTTAATGTTTATCTAAAAATAAATATTCTAATAAAATTTTTTTCAATTGAAGACGATTCTATTGAATACATTTCCTTTCTATTATTATTATTATGGAAATCGTTTTTTTCTAATTTGAACTTATGATCTAAAGAAGAAATAAAGTATTTATATAATTTTTTTAAGTTATAAAATAAAAGTGTTTTTTAAATACTTTGCTAAAAAAATTATATTTTATAAATGTCAGACATTAAAACGATCTACTTTGCAATTTTCAACAGTTGTCATACAACAAACCTGTTTAGTTTAATGCAAGTGAAAAAGAACTGAAGCATTCCTATTTGAATATATCTAAATAAAGTTCATGTGACACAATGAACAGAGTGATAATAACAAAAAAATAATCGAATAGTTAATTGTTGAGAAGATCATGTAAAATTTGAGTGGTAAAGTGACAATTTGAAAGATGATTCGGGAATTTTTAGTCTCACATCCATCATTCTAATACTACATTAAACTACATTGGAAAGTAATGAAAAGTACCAAAAACAACCCTGATTAAATTGGAATGCTTGAATATAATATGCGATTACAAATACATACATAAAACTTTAGTTTCAAAAAGCTTTTTAATTTAAAAAATATTCTTATAATAATAAGCATTAAGATCAAGTTTATATACTGCACTTATAGCAAACAAAGAAGGGGATTTATTAATGTTTCCAATGATTTACATTTGTACCTTAATATATATTTTTATATCAACTATTATTCAAAATTATTTATAATTTTTTATACATATATATAATACTATATTTTTAATGAATGTTTAGATGAAAATCTTGAATGTGTGGAGTCATAATTAGAAAGCACTTAACGTAGAGCAACTGCCCCAGGTCAAGAGTCAAAGTAAACTGACAGATTGATGCATCCAAAAGGGTTTGGATAGATCAGTCTGTTAGTTTACTTTGACTCTTGGCCTTGAGTAGTTGTTCTAGGTTAAGTGCTTTCTAATTAAGCTGATTTAAATGGATTATTCAACACATTCAAGATTTCCATATATATATATATATATATATATATATATATATATATATATATATATACGTAAATAAATATTTAAAAATACAATACTTTAAGTACTGTATTTTTAAATATTTATTTACGTATATTATTTTGAAGAAATACAGACATCGATTTGTAATATATATATATATATATATATATATATATAATATATTACATATATATATATATATATATATATATAAAGCTATTGTTTTATAATAAGTGGTAAACTAGTTGTAAAGTATTTAATAGAAAAAAATAAATGGAAAATGAAGTAAAACCATTCTGATAGTTTAAAATGTTATTACTACTCAATTACAGTATGATAAGTAATAGATTACTTACCAAAACATAGGTACATATTTGTATATTCTGAAAGAAAATCATATATAAATTTAATTACATTTGCTTGTCAGTGAAATTATAATAGTAATAATAAGAAGTGGAAAGTAGTATAAATATTAACTAATATTCGAATCTCCCTTCAAAAAAAAAAAAAGAAAAGAACAACATCAAATAATATAATTTCATCATTTTAAATAGAAATATGAAATTGGTTCCATACTTTTCCACAATTTGATAGTGTATTAAATTCACATTGATACACTTGTTCTATCAGCTATCAACAAGTAATTATATACTTATATGTATAAACAAATAGGCACACTTAAATGTGATTCATGTTGTAATGGTTACCATAATTGTTTATCATGATTATGACTAGGGATTGACTCAGTGAATAAGTATCTAGTTATTTTTAGCTAGATCTAGCCACAAAATAAAAATAGAAAATTATTAAAAAGTCAAATTTGATAAATAATGACTTGCCATAATTGTTTATTATGATTATGACCAGGGATTGACTCATTGAATAAGTATATAGTTATTTTTAGCTAGATCTAGCCATAAAATAAAAATAGAAAATTATTAAAAAGTCAAATTTGATAAATAATGACTTGCATTTTATTATTCTGCTTTGGATGGCTATTTGAGATATTTGTCCGATCAGAGGATTTTTAAATGTTTTGCATTGTATATTTTTACTCATAGGCTTATAGTTTTTTTTATCTATCTCTATAACACATTTATATTTTAATATCTTTGATACAATCATTAACTAACACAGGAGTTATATTTTATATACAATTTAAAATAATAAAAAAAAGTCAATTTTTTATAAATAGTAATGTTGAACAATTATTTCAGTTCTCTTCAGTTTCTAGAGCCATTTATCTACATCATTGATGAATAATTAACTATTTCAAGAAAATGTAAGAACATATATTTAAAAACAAAAATGAAAATTGCTTAATATTTCTTGGATATCTTGAGAATAAGATAGATTAGTAAGGATACTCTTCATCTATGGTACTGATGAAAATTGAAAAATATAGATCATATATAAGACAATGAAAAAAAAAAAGGAATCTTCAGTCAGATTAGAACTCAACTTTAAAGCATAAATAGCCAGGTTAAAATTATTTTTATTTTATTCCTATTGTATAATTTATTGAATAGAAGAGTATATAATTCATGGAAATACTGATGGTAAAAAAACAATGGAATAAGCTACTAAGGCAATAATGAAACAAGTATCATATCAACATATATATTCAATTAACTTTGCATATAATTATGAAATTCAAATTACAAACAAATGAAAAAATTTATTCACTTTTTTCTGTTCTATAAACTTATAAATAGACTGCAAATTAAATACTATAAAAATAAGTAGCAATATTCAAATAAACCAAGAATTTACAATGGCAAAATTAATTAATTTTCTAATTTTTATTCATACGGTAACATTAATTTTTAAATGGCTTTTAATAATTTTATAAATATCCATTATTTATACATATAACAAATATAATCAATGTGCAATGTTAAATTAGCATTGAGATAGAACCTAATTTTGACATCACTATAATTTTAACTCTTCCAACAATCTGTGCTTATGTGGTATAAATATTTTTTACATTCTGATTTCTAGCTGTAACATAAACTTCAAGACTATTGTTTTGAACATGAGTGTATTCAATTTCCATGCTCATTTTGGAAGATGCATAATACTTTGCTGGAATTAAATATAAGAAATATTATGACACTTAATATATAAATTTCTACCAATATTTTCTGGGTTTCTACAAATTAAGCACATGAAGAATTGAAAACGAATTTCATCTTTCAGTAATATTTTAAGTAGGTTATACTCAGAACAATATAAATCACAGGACTAAAATTAAATATTTCCCCCTGTAGTTTGTATTGTTCTGAGTTATTGTTTATTGCTGTCTGCATGATTTAGAACTTGACATCTAGGTAGTCCTGTTGGAAATCTAGGCATTAAGTGTTAATATTTTTTATATTTAGTTTCAATATAGCATTGTACATATTCTAATTTTTTATATACTTTGTTAAGATGACATTTAATATTATTATGAAAAATTAACAATTAATCTTATCTTGAAACTATAAAATTGATTCATAAGAGATGTTATAACATCATGATTCATTTCGTTGTACTCTTGAAATTAAAGTTGTGTGGTTTATTATCTCTTTAAAATCTTAGCAGCAAATTAAATTTATTTTTTATCTATTTGAATTGAAACTATATTGCCCAATAGTACATAGGATTTCTGGAAATGAAATTAAAATTGTTTTTGAGTCATATCATATATTGTATTTTTGTTAAAATTGCTAATGCTTTGATTAAATTTATTATTATCCTCATTATCAACCATTATCAATCCACTGCAGGATGAAGGTCTCTCCAAGTTTAATCCATCTTCTTTGATCTTTAGCTTCTCTTCTCCACATCACCCCTGCACACTTTCTTATTTCATCCATCCATCTCACATATGGTCTCTTTCTGGGTCTTTTATAATATCTTGGAATCCAGTTTAAAATTTCAATTGTCCATGTATTATCATCTCTTCTAGCAATATGTCCAGCCCAACTTCACTTCAATCTTTTAATTTTTTCAATGAGGTCAGTAACACCTGTTTGTTCTCTTACCCATACATTGCGTTTTCGATCTCTTCTTGTTACTCCCAACATACATCTCTCCATACTTCTTTGAGTGGTCTGAAGTCTTTGTATTGCTCTTCTATTGAGTGTCCAAGTCTCAGATCCATAAGTAAGAACTGGTAAAACATATTTGTTAAAAACCTTCCTTTTCAAACACACAGGCATATTTCCTTTTAGTATCAAGTTATTTCTACCAAAAGCACTCCAACCAAGTTTAATTCTATGATTAATTTCCTCCATTATGTTTCCATCTGTATTAATAATTTGACCAAGGTATT
>JAQFVV010013347.1:50000-149719 GCA_028023455.1 Epiperipatus broadwayi
TTTAAATTTCTTATATGATTTCTACTTTTTGATCATGTATATTTATTTGGTAATGACAAAATTCTCTACTGTCTTACATTCTAATCATCAATAATAGTATTATTTTATAAAATTCTTTTTGTTCATGAATTTAAAATAATGCCCACATCACATTGTCTACTACTATCTTAAAAATAACAATTCTTATATCTTCATATTTTTTTATTATAAATCATATATTGGAAGATTATTCATCCTGAAAATTACATTGGAAAAAATACAACTTTTTATCAATGTACTTAGAAAAATGAAAGTTATTGGGAGCCAATGATAAGTATTTATTTTTATATATTTTTCAATTATTATTTGAATATATTTTTTAATTATTATTTAAATTTATATTTGATAAAAAATATATAAAAAAATTATTATTGAAACTAACATATATACTGAACAAAAAAAATAGCTCGTGATTGAGAAAATTTATATCGTTAATTAGCCACATTTTTTGGTGTGATGTGAGCTTGAATCCAGTATATGAATTAGGTGATATGAGACAAAGATAAACATATTTTGCAAATATTATGACCCAATTTAGATTTTTATATAATGTCTTGTCTGCATTTTAATAATAAAAATACGCAAATACTAAAAGTAAAGATTTTGACAGTATATAAACTTAGACCAATTATACACTACTGCAGTGTAAATTTCAAAGCTGCATATCAAATGCAAAGAGAGATGGCAATTGATGAAGCTATTACTAAATTTATTGTCATAGTAGCATGAAGCAATATGATCCCTCAAAACCTATAAAGATAGGGTAAATAATACTACATCACATTAACTCTAAACTACTAACTTATGCACCTTAAACTTAACTCTATAATGAATTTAGTATTTCATTAACTTTTTATTTTATTTTATTAGTTTATTTTGTATATAGTGACTATTTTAGTAGTAATTTTTAATAAATTACAAACTATATTGAAGTTCTTTATTACAACATTCAAATTATATTAATTATTGATCAACATTAACTACTTGTTATAAGGGATGTTATTAGGTATGACATATTTATTGTAAATCCCTTTAAGGAAATACATTTTGAAGGGCTACTAAGAAAAATGTAAGATATTAATGTCTTTATTCTACAAAGTTCAAGTGATGGATTATTTTAGGTATTATTATATACCAATTTTTTTAGAAATTTTATAATGAATCCAACTAACCTACTAACAAAATTATACTTTTGACATTCATGGATGATAATTTTGAATTTATAAAAATAATTATTAGAAATATTAACTTTTATTTATTTTTTATTACTTTGTATATCAATGACTATATTTTTTTTAGCTTAATTACATTTTTTGGTGTTTTAGGTTTCAAACAATATATATTATGCCATTTTTAAATAATACAAACTTAAGTTATGATAAAATTTGTGGCTTAACATAATTTTTTAAATATTCAATATGGCTGCTTCACCAGTGAAAAGTTTATCTCAGTGAGAACATTTTTTATTTGTTGTTATTTAAAAAGAGAAGTAAATTGTTTATGAATTATGAGCAATAATTATCATCATGGCATTGCAACTATTTTTGTCGATAAAGTACTATTTGTATTCAGTTTAATACATAATATACTTATTTGACACACATACCATACATATGTAAAGCTAAATAATTTAATGAGTTATTTACTTATTTTCAGGGTAGTAGTTATTGATTTCATATATATTCTGTTGTGCTGATATTGCAGTTCTATTTTATTTCTACTACTTTATGAAATTTAGATTTTGATTTTAAATGCCTTGTCCCTCCGTTATCTTATTAAGCCATCAAAATGGGAATATCCTGTATATAAACATACTTGCCTTTATAGCGTTATTATATGTGAGAAATATCTATTTATAGGCAGATATTTATATAAACTTTAATAAGCCTTACACAGGAAATGAACTATTTGTGAAAAACTTCAAACATTTTAATTTGATTATTATTCATTCATAAGAATTTGTCAGACTGTTTATTCTAAATAATTTTAAAAAAATAAATCAACGGCAATAAAAATAAATTCTTTATAAAAAGGGATTTTTTTTTTTTTTAAAATATGTTGGTTGAAAATATATATAAAAAAAACAAAAAACATTATAATTTCTACTCATCCAATAATTAGTTTATTTCATTTTAAATATAAAACATTTTAAACTTAATTTATTAAATTTAAAAACAAAACCGATTTATAAATGCAAAATAACTTAGAAAATTTTAATTAATGCTTTTCTTGACACTGATAAAAATTAAAATATTTTTATTCATTTATTTTCTTTATTGAATAGTTAATTATAATTTCCAGAGATTAAAATAGTATTGCTCATCATTAATGAATTGTATTAAAATACTTGATACATAAATAAAATTAAATTTAAACTTTTAAAGCATATAGATAACAATAATCATTGCAAATTTTTTATCTTACTATGTATTCATGTTACAAGTTAAACAATTTAAAAATTAATTGTTAATTAATAATTTATGATTAAAAAGTTAAGAACGTTTTATTATTTAATTGTATTGTTTTTTTTATAAAAAAATAAAACAATTACCAATTAAAAAACATATTAAAAAATAATGCTTTATATTTTAATTACATGAAATCATTACTAATTAAACAATATTGGGAGTTCCATTTTTTTTTAATAATAAAATTTACTTATAAATTTCACTTAAATGATTAAAGTACTTCCAAATAATATATGTATAGTATTCAAATGAAGTAGAATCACTATTTTCTATAATGTTGAACATCAAACATTTTGAATATTATTGATTAATACCGTATCGTGGAATAAATGAATCAAGTCTTTCTTTATATACGGCACATGTTTTTCCAAAACACCACCAGTTTTATAAATTATGCTAGAGTCGAAAACATTTACTTATATGATGACATAATTTTCTTTTTCTTTTTTAGACAACTCTTACAATAATGCATATTATTTTCAAAGTATAATTTTATTATTTTATATCAGTAGTTTTCAATCTTTAATATGTTGGGGGAGATCATTTTTTCAATTTTTTTGTGTAATTAATGTAACGATTGTCATTTCAAATCTATATTTTGTGACTATAAATACATACTCCAATAATAGGATTTAAAAGCAGTGGAATAATATAATAAACAAACAATGCTTATGTATATATACATTTACATTTAAAAGTCAAAATAAGTACAATGAAATCAAGTAAATATACAACAGAACACATAAAATAAATTAATTATAAAAGTTAACTAATTAATATATATATATATATACTTTTTTGTTGCAGTTATTCAATTTGTTTTCTTATCCATAAGTGCTCTGGTTTTTAATTCTGGAAATATGCATATTCCAGAACTGCTTTACATGATTGCAATTTAAACATATAATATTTAAACTTATAATGATTAATAATAGCAAATGTACACAAATTAATATTTAATTAATGATAAATAACAGAATAATTTTATAGAGACTCAGAATATTTATGATAAACAAGGGAAGTATTTTCATAACTTTCTATACAGTTAAGTAATAAATATATCTTAAACATTAGCAACCACTACAATATTAAAAAATAAGTTATCTACGTTGACATAGGATATGTTTTGTCAACATAAACTAATAGTTTCATAAGCTATATTAGAACATAAAAGTATATGTTCTACACAGAAATGTAATGTTAACCAGATGCCCCAGTTTTTGTAAAGGCCTGTGTTTTTTTTAAATGATTGCTTTAACAATTTTTTTTAAGATTTAATGTAAATTAAACAAAATATTTTTAATATTATATAAATAAATTTCCAAATTTTAGTAAAGGTAAATTAAAATTTACAGTTTAAAATATATCTGTTATATTTGCTATCTTTAAGGATTTGATGAAGTGTGATGTATTATCGATTCTCCTTTATCAAGTCAGGAATCTCTCAGCCACTATGCCCAGAGAAACCTATTAGTCACTTTACCTTCCCTTTCCATTCCCACTCTAAGTTTTTCCCATATTCATCTCTATTCTGCTCCATCCCATTCCCACAACCTTTTCTTTGTCCATTCTATGATCTTTATATCTAGATCCTCCTTATCTTTTTCCAAACCCAGCATAAAAATCAAGAACATACTTTCTGTATAATGACTTTATTTATATTTATTCTTACACAACTTCATTATATGTACCATTTCTGCTTGTAAGTATTTACATTGAATTAACAGATGCCTAATATTTCCATGCCTTTCTTTCTTAATTTATGTGTATATTTCCTTGTTGCTAATGATCTTGTTCGAGCCTTAAATACTAAACTACTTTCCTTGCTATTGTCACAAATTAATTCACACTCAATATATAACTCTATATATAACTTTGTAAATACGAGCTTTATTAAAATTAGGTCATGTGACATCTGACTTGATTTTTTTTTTTATCAATTTATTTTTTTGCTATTAAGGCTTTGGTGATTTTATATTGCTAAAGATATTAATATATGGTGTATCTGAACTTAGTTCAGTCCCATATAGCCATTTGAGTTAAATAGCTGGATTTTTAGACATATGAATGTCTGAAAGTTTCAGATTTTTTTTCTCAATAGTTACATATTAGATAAAGTGCTGGGCTAGTTCCTAGTATTTTTAATCTAATGAATATCCTAACACTTCACTGATGATGCTAGATGCAGAAACCAGTCTGGGGTTGAGGGTATTCTCAAAGCTTGTTAAGAGTTTGTTTTGTGAACTCTATATATAACTTCTATATATATTTAAACTCTTTTTACTCTCCTTCCTAGTTCTCCATCTCTCCAACTCCTTATTTTTTATTAATGCATATATTCTTCTATCCCATTTTTTGCCACTATAACACTCAAGAATTTTCCTAACACAATCATGCCACCTTTTGTATAAGTATATTGACATAAAGTCTTTATCCAAATCTGCATATCATATTACCTTTCTTACCATCTTGTTGCCTGTCCTTTACTCACAAGCTAATAAAATACTATTTTGGTTATTCTCTTATTATTTAAAAACAAATCCTTAACAAGTTTCAAAAATACCCTCAACCTCAGACCGCGGTTTCTGCTATTTGAGTTAGATAGCTGGATTTTTGGACATTTAAATGTCTGAAAGTTTCAGATTTTCTTCTCAATAGTTAGGCATTGATAAAATGCTAGACTCATTCTAGTATTTTTATTCCCTAGCACCTCACTGATGACGCTAGAGGCAGAAACCGCGGTCTGAGGTTGAGGGTATTTTTGAAGCTTGTTAAGGGTTTGTTTTTAACTTACTCTATATATAACATTTGTAAATGTGAGCTTTATTAAAATTAGGTCATCTGACTTGATTTTTTTGACTCTTATTATTTATAAACTGCAATCTACAAAACATTTTCATTTGCTTTCTGCATCATGCATATAAAAACTTGACCATCCCATTTCTTCTTGAATTGCCTCATTTGCTAGCCACACATGTGAATCTAACATATGTCTTTTTACTTCTCTTTGTATTTTTTTAAAGCAATCTAACTTCTCTTTATTAACACATAACTCATCATTACCATAAGTTAACCCAGATACTGCCATTTCCTTCCATACAATTCTTGTACATCATATTTATTATATGAAAACACTGCTAATTTCTTTATCAGTCTTTTTCTTTTTTTTGCTTCATTTATCAATTTTTTCTTCCATTTATCTCAGCAATTTCTCTGATTACTTAAGACAATTCCCAAATAGTTATACCTATTCACCACAATTAATACATCCCGCAATAAAATTCTCTTCTCTTTTCCAGAATTTGTCATCATTACTTAAAATTTTTCTTCACTAATTTATTCCCCATCTCTTCATCCACCCTTGCACATGTCTTTAGCATAACTTCCATATCTTTTCTACTTTCTGTTTATAAGAAGATATCATTAGAAAATAAAAGATCTGTCCTTTGCCATCTATTAATGGTATCTCTATCCCTCTTCCTAATCTTTCTATTGCTTTCTCCATTTCTCTCGAATATAAAAAAACCAAAATAGATGACAGAGGGAATTCTTATCTTAGTCTCACTCCATTTTTAACTCTGATTCTATATTCCTTTATTTGTATACATAGTTATTTTCATACATTCACTTAATAAGATCTACTAAAGCTTCATTCATTCCCAAATTTACTAAACTTACCCATAATCTATTTTTATTTACTCTATCATATGCCTTCTTTATATTTATAAAGAACATATGTAACTGTCTACCTGTATTCCTACTCATATCTAGAAGTTGTGTGATGACAAATAACCTTTCTCCTATATGCCTATCCAATTTAAAACCTTGAATTTCTCCCACTATATTATTTTCTTCCATCCATTTTGCCATCCATTCAGCCATCATATATGCAAAAACTTTATATAACACTGATGTTACTATTATTGGTCTATAATTGTTTAACTTTCTGTGATCTTTATTTTTCCTTTAAATAATAGCCTTACCCTTGTATTATTCTAGCTATCTGGAAATTCTCTCTTCTGTGCCATCTTATTAAAACATGATAATAGATTTAATTTTGCCCTATTTCCCAAATTCATCACCATCTTTGCTGCCAATCCTTCTTGCCTTTCCAGTTTTCAACTTCTTTCCTGCTTCATTCAATTCATTTTCAGCAAAACTAATATTTCCATTACTATGTGCTTTTATGTTTGATATCACTCTGTCCTTCACATCTAACATATTTTCTATATCAATTACATATACTTATTTAAGATTGTCTCTAATTCTTCTCTAGAGCTATATTTTTTCGTCATCATGTAGTAATACTATTTCTCTCTCCCCCCTACATTTCTTCTTTTAATATATTTCCAAATTTTTTTACTCCATCTCTTCTACTTTTATTAAAATCCTCCAATAATTTATGATTTAATTTCTTTCTCTCTATATAATTATCTATTTTAGCCAATTTATTTTTTTAAAATATTTTTCCCATTTAATATTAACATCTTAATTCACCTTTTTTATTTTTAACAGCATATTTATATTCTTTTTATGCTTTTTTCATCTCTTTTACATTTTTACTAATTCTCACATTTCTATTATTTTTATTCTTCTGAATACTCTCACCTAAAACTCTATTTGTCACTATTTTTACATCACCACACCAGTACTTATTTTTATCCTCAACAAACTCAAATTTATATTTACTGGATTAATTATAATAATTTTATTAAAGTTATACTAATTACCATTTATTAATGTTGGAATACAAAAACACTAGTTATTTTTGTAATATTTTTTTTATTAAATATAATATTTGTAATATTTTTTTAATTGGTTACTTTAACAATTTTTTAATTTTTTAATGTAAATATGTTTTTTTTATTAAACATTGCTAATTTATAAAAGTTTGTTAAATATTGCTAAGTATGTCGTTTATATGACCTATATTAGAGAATTGACAGACTATGAAAGCATGAAACACTTTAATATCAAACTATAAATTGACATTTATTATTGTTTTTGCAGCTGGCTGGGTATGTCAAAGCATTGACCAGGAAGTGAACCCAGGCCAACTGCTTGGAAGACAGCTATAACCACTAGGCCATCAGCGCTTGACAATATATCTCTGTAGTTAAAACGACTCATACTGATTTTTTCCCCAGTGTTTTTTATTTAATGGCAAATTATAAATGTTGTGCTTGTGAATTTGACACATGACATCAGGCAAACATAGATTCACCAAGACAATAAAGAAAATATGAATTTTTATATATAATTCTAGCTATGTGAGAGTTTTTACTTCATACCATAAAAGATTCATATTGTACTTACACAAATAATATAATAGTAAAAGTATGACATATAACTTTCCCTTTCTTATATAATATGCTTGACTACATTATTTATTTAAAAATAATGTAAAGTGTGATAACATTAAATAACAAATTTCATTCATTCAGAAAAAAGTTATCATAAATTGGTATTACTACTACTATGTTACAAAACAGAATAGTTATTTTAAATTTTAAGGCATCTGTTGAAGCTCCTAGTTTGCCTACAAAGATTTGAATATTTTATTATTAATAATTACTAGCATTGCAATAATATTAAATATATGTTTGGTCCCATGAGATACAATATATATATATATATATATACTATTTACTATAGACATTCCTATGAACACTTATAAAATTACAATTTTAAAATAAATTATTTGCAAAATTACAAAGCAACCAATAGAAAATAACAGTTTATAAAAAATTAATACAAATAGTATCACTTCCATTATAATTTTAGGAATTTTTAATTATAATTTTCTATTTGTCATGAGTAATCAATTTAGTAATAAGAATGACGAATGACTGACTTAAAAGATGAAGGTTCTTGAAGTGATTTTTACTTGAGGAAAAAAAAAAAAATCTTAATCTGGCAATCAAAAACAAAAGCATTGTGTACTTTGTAAATTTAATCATTATGCATTGTAAAAGACTTTCTATATAATAATAATTGTTTTATTTTGTTTTACTTCAAATAGTGGACTTAAAGTGATTTTAAGGCATAATTATAACTAAAATTTAAAGCATATTTTATAATATAAATAATAATGTATTAATACATGAAATAGCTTTTATAAAACCAAAAATGAATTAAAATTTTTATCATTTAAAATCATAATAACTAAACTATAGATAGGTAATCATTAATCTAACAATCTAGGTTTAAACTTGAATTCAAATTCCCCCAAAAAATTCAGACAAGCAGTTTCATTCTAGTACAAACCCATAATTATATCAATAAAATAGAAAATGTTAAAAATAAAACCTATATATTAATGTAAATTAAATGTAAATTATTAGCAAATATTTTTTTAAAAATTAAATTATTATTTGAGTTCGTTACTTATATTTAAGTATGGAAAAATTTTGCATAGGGAAATTACAATGCCATTTTTATATATTGTAAAAGTGATGTTTAAAAAAATATTTTTAATTTATAAATAAATACTGTATTGCTTAAAAAAACTAATTAAGTATATATATATATGAGAGGGCACCCAAAAATAACAGGATTTTTGTAATAAAATTTGTTTTTATTTTTAAATGTTGCAAATTAAATCCCTTTCAAATTATAATCTATTCAATGCAATACAACAGTCTGAATATGTTTTTCGCTTTTTAAAGTAGTCCAGAAGCACTTGCAAAGTGGTGCCATTTAATGTCTCTGTTGCTTTTTCTTTACTACTTCTAAATCCATAAAAAAAAATTTTTATTGAAGAGAATAAAAGAAAGTCCTATGAAATGTCATCTAATGAATATGGCCGATAGATAAGCTGGGTCTTAATAAAACATGCATGTAGAATGTTTAAGTTTTATCACATCACACAAAAGTTTAAAGAACTTATAAGTTTTAAATGCCTGATCATTACAACAAATTCAAAGTGAACAATGTCTTTTGCATCCCTCCCCCCAAAAAAAAAATCAGTATCTTTTTGACTTTGGACTACACTTGCTATGCTTTTTTGGTATATGATGAATTTGACACTTCCACTATATCATTAGTAAATTTGTTTTTTTTTTGGAACAACTTCCTTGTAAATACTTTATGCATTACAACTGTTTCTCCTGCTATTTACTTTAAAAGAAAACAGAATTTTACATTGTTCCAATTTTTCAACTATTACAATAAGTGACCAAGATTTGAAATGAACTTTATGAAAAAAATGTCCTTTATGACATTATTTCAGATAGTGACATCATTTAGCAAATTAATGCAGAAGAGTCTCAGAAAGAAGTATCTAGCTGCAGAAGTATGTACTACAATAGACATGCCTACCAGAAAACATTTCTAGTTATTTTTGGATACCCTCTTGTATGTATTTAAATACATTATCTACTTGCTTTTAATTGAACTTTTGCATTCATAAGTAGTAAAAAATTCATACTTCTTTAAAAACATTTTCAAAAATTCATCTAAAATTAAAATTATTGCTTCACAAAAAATCTCATTTTGCTTATATTTTAAATATAAATAATAGTGTAGAATTAAGGACTGTTTGATTTTATATTTAATACAGAGTTGAAAATAAATAAGATGGCCTTGCCTTTAACAATTCAATTATTTCATAAAGAGAAAATGTATTGTGAAAATATATTTTATTATTAAATTTATATATTGATATTATACATGTAAAAAAACATTTTTGTTATACATGTGTGCCCGTTGAAAAATACCGCACATCTCCAGTTTAATAAACAATACATATTTTATTTTCTAATCAGTTTATCAGCAAAACATGTTATTATATGCTATGTATGACACATCTAAAGATAGGGGTTTGTAAGAAAATACAGTGTATATTGTTACTCCATTTTATTTTTTATTATTATAAAAATATATTATGAATAAAAAAGTCATTTCATGATTTTTTTAAATGTCAACTAAAGAAATAACAATCTAATATTAGTCTTGATGTATTTTTTTTGATTCATTTTTCAAATGAATGCCAATGCATTTTTAACATTGAGTTAAAAGCTTTTTTAATGTCTTATACAGTTGAGAATATATATATTACATATAATTTACATAACATTCAGATTTTGATCTGATTTTTTAACAATTCAACCTTTTTATTAATATGTGCATTATAGAAATTATAGTATGATCATATCATGGTGACACCAGGGAGGATTAAAGTAATTTCTTTCACACTATTATTATTACCGTTGGCTTCAAGTATGTTATTTACCAATTGAATAATGTTATTATGTGAGCCCTACTTCAGTGCAAGCCAGAGTAATCAATGGATGCAAGAAGGCTTGTGAATAAAATCCCCATCTAGTGCCTATTCATCCAATATCCCCAGACTAGTTTCTGGATTGTGGCCTTTGTCACTGAGGAGCCTTTGATATGAGAACACTGCACCTAGATCTTAGGATCCAATGCAATTCTCCAACAGCCACCATTTGTCTCTACTTAAATATAAAACTATAAGACTTAAATTGCAAACACTATAATATTTTCAATTCAAGTTCATCAGCTTATATAGTCATATAGGTCTGAACTCACTTCAGCACCTATACATTTTGGTGTCTTTGGTTATTTAATAACCATAGCCACCACTATCCTATTAGGCAGGATTGGTTTTAAGCCAATAAACATCATATGATCACTATTTCTTATACTTGTTCTTAACTGTTATTAATACAGGCAAAACCTTCTATATGTATTGCCATTCAGTGTAAGCCAGAGTAATCAATGGATGCCAGAAGAATTGTGCATAAAATCCCCATCTATTGCCTACTCATCCAATATCCTCAGACTAGTTTCTGGCTTGTGGCCTTCATCAGTAAGAAGCCTTGGATTTGAAAGTACTGCATTTAGATCTTAAGATCCAATGCAACCCTCCAGAAGCCACCTTTTATCTCTACTTAACTACAAAACTATGAGAATTAAATTGAAAATGCTATAATATTTCCAATTTAAGCTCATCAGCTTATATAGTCATATATGTCTGAACTCAGTTCAGCACCTACACATTTTGGTGTCTTTGGTTCTTTAATAACCAAAGAAATAGAGATCATGTGATGTTTATTGGCTTAAAACCAATCCTGCCTAATAGAATAGTGGTGGTTATGGTTATTAAAGAACAAAGACACCAAAATGTATAGGTACTGAACTGATTTCAGACCTATATGACTATATAAGCTAATGAGCTTGAATTGAAAATATTATAGTGTTTTAAAATTTGAGTCTCATAGTTTTGTAGTTAAGCAGAGATAAAAGGTAGCTTCTGGAGGGTTGCATTGGATCTTAAGATCTAGGTACAGTGCTTTTAGATCCAAGGCTCCTCACTGATGAAGGCCACAAGCCAAAAACTAGTCTAGGGATATTGGATGAGTAGGCATTAGATGGGATTTTATGCACAAGCTGGCATCCATTGATTACTCTGGCTTGCACTGAGTGGCAATACATATTAAGAGTTTTGCCTGTTTTAATAACAGTTAAGAGCAAGCATAAGAAATAGTGATTGTGTGATGTTTATTGGTTCAAAACCAATCCTGCCTGATAGGATAATGGTGGCTATGGTTATTAAAGAACCAAAGTCACCAAAATGTATAGGTGCTGAACTGAGTTCAGACCTATACGACTATAAAAGCTGATGAGCTTGAATTAAAAATATTATAGTGTTTTCAATTTGTCTCATAGTTTTGTAGTTTAGTAGAGATAAAAGGTGGCTGCTGGAGGGTTGCATTGGGTCCTAAGATAAGTGCAGCACTCTCAGATCCAAGGCTTTCTCACCAATGAAGGCCACAATCCAGAAACTAGTCTGGAGATATTGGATGAGTAGGCACTTTTGGGGATTTTATTCACAAGCCTTCTGGCATCCATTGATTACTCTGGCTTGCACTGAGTGGCAATATATATAGTTTTTTGTCTGTTTTAATAACAGTTAAGAGCAAGCATAAGAAATAGTGATCATATCATTTATATATATATATAGTTTGCATTTTAAAAAAATATTTAAGCCTGGTTTTTCAATTTAATGTGCACTTATATTATCATAAAAGCGTTTCTGAATTCTCATCATTTAAACAGCAAAATACTATTTAGTTTTAAATACAAACTGTATTTTATCCTTACCATTAGTCTACTTTACATATTTATTTAATGAATCAAGGATCAATTGTCCACTGGGGAAGTTTGGAATTGTCATCATTTATGTATATGTACTTTTTGATGATGGATAAAAATATCATAACAATTTTAAGGTATTTGCAACTGGAAGTCAACAGCACTATACCAGTAAGATATATGCTTAAACATCCATATTACTAACTGTTTATTAGGGGTAAAAGAGCATTAATAATTTATAATTAAGTTTGGTGATGTTAATTTTGACATAAGAAGGTAAGTGATTTTTGTTCCTAGAGGAATCTTCTCTGTATCTTAATGTTCAACTAGTCAGGTGGCAATTTCTTTTTTTTCTCTTCTTAGTTGCATCGACTACAATATTATTAATGGATACATTTTCTCATTAATTAAATCTTGACAACTTATAAAATTAGTTGTCTATAATAAATAATTCGATTATTTCATTTGATTATAAATTTGGTTTTATGACTAGAGTATATCAATGATTAAATCAAAAGTATTAATTAGTAAAAATATTTTTTTCTAACGTTATTTTAATAATGAGTGTATGAATCAATAGCCTACATACAAAGATAGTAACTTTTAATAGCTGCATCTATAGTGGTGGAGGAAGATAAAAAATAATATCCACATTATAAGTAGATAGCTATGATCCAAAAAAAACAACAAGTCGATTACAATATATATATATATGATTTTTAACTTCGATATAATCTGGCAACCATCAATTAAAATAATTATGCAAATTAAACCATGTGATCTACCAAATAATAACAGCATTTTACTGATTTAGGTTATATTAAAAGACAGACTTTAAATTTTCACACATAAAAGCGTATCTGATCTGATTAATTTACTCGTGTATCAGCTAAAGTTTGATCTTTCTTTTAGCTTAATGAAAATCAGACATATTTTATTTATTTGCCAGCTCAAATAATTTGTCTTGCATTATCTATTTTAATTAGGGATTTCCTGGTTAGATCATAGCTGAAAATTTTATCTAGTTTAATACTCGGAAAAATTCCTAATTTTACTTTCAATGATTGAATTTTTAGTCAATAGAAAAGTTAATATATATATATATGTAAGTGAATATGTAAAATAGCTGTTGATACAAATTACATTTAATTCATTTTTTTAAATAATATAATAGATCTATAGTAATATATATATATATATACACTATAAATACACCTTACTTATGTAAATATATATTTACATAAAAAAATTGTCAAAGCCTGTCTATGTATACGATTGTAATGTTAATTAATGCTAGAGGGTAATAAATGTAATAAATGATTTATAGACAAAGCTACATTATTATTTATCTGGCAGCTTAAAATCTAACATTCCAAAGTGTCTCTATGTATATATAAGTATGTTAAATATACAAACATATATATGTAACTATGCATGTACGTATTATATATGTAAGTACATTCAAAATTGTATATTCTTAGTCACGATTAAAATTATTGATTCCAAAAATTTTTGCACATTAATCAAATACACCCAATTATGAATAAATTGAAAAAGAAACTAGCGAGCTGAGTTTCAATTGTAAAAAAATACAATATCAGAACAGCTGAGTATTATTTAAAATATATTCCTTATATCTTATAATTTAAGTATGTATAAAAGTTAAATCTTTCAATCAAATATCACTTTTATTTAATAAACAATTTTTTTGTATTTGTAAATTAACACTTCCTAATTATTAATAACAATATGATCAATTGCTTCAAACTCTTTTAGTTTGTATGTTCTTCTAAGACAATTTGCAATTTCATAAAAAAAGAAAAAAGGTATATGGCTTTATTCTCGGAAGTTCATAAGAAGTTTTTCCATTTATTGAGGATTTATTTTTCAAAATTTATTTTAATTTCCTTCTTTAATGAAAACAATCTTTTATAAATACATAATCAGATATACTTATATTTATTTTAAAGTTGAATGTTGTATATGGTTGAAACATATGTTATTAATAATATTTTTTTCTATTTTATTGTATTTATAAAATAGTAGTATACTTTTTAAAAGAGCCTTATTTAATTATTGGGATTATTTAAGAACTTATTATACTTACAGTACACATACACACACACACACACACACATATATATATATATGTTATTGTCTGATTTATGAATGTCATAAAAATTTTGATAGTAAGTTAAAAGTGAATTCACTTTTGACTTAAAATATTTCAGACAAATATATTTATGAGATAATGTAATTTCAGATTTGCATTTTTTAAATGGTATAACTAGAACTTTTTTTAAATTATAAAAATATGCAGTAATGAGTAAAATTTATGAACGATTTATCTTTGCAAATGTAAGATATATAAATACATAAATTATATTAAGAGGAAAGCTTTATTAATAAAAATACTGTGGTGCATAGCATGTTTTTGGAAGATAATTGTCAAAGATGTAACAATGTTTGTTATAGAAATAAGGGAATAAGACCCTATGTAAAAGCTAACAAATTAGCATATTATTCATGTAAGGCATTATTTTAAGTAGAGTAAACCATTTTTTAGAAAAAGGAATACAAGATTCATTCCTATTGATGGCATAATTGTCCTTGGAAATGTGCCAAGCTTCATTGACCTTTTTCTTGGCATCATTGAATTCTGAGCAGATGATGTTAAAACATCTAGGCTTGAATTGATAGTCGGAAATAGTGAAATGCTCAGAAAAAACAGATTTAGTGTTCGAATGTATTTTTGCCCAGTTATACATGTATTTATAAGGATCAGCCCAAGGTGCACTATAATAACCACTTCAGCAGAAAGAATCTTGGCATTTGATTTTATATTTAAATTTGAAAATGATGATTTGGTGATAGTCTTTCTTTTGAATTAATGATTAACCAGTACTAAGGAGGAGGAGTCAGAGTCCAACATGATGTGTAGGAGTGATAATTATATGAATCAAATGTGTGACTTTGAATATGAGGGAAAAGATAGTCAAGGTTTATCATTGGTTGTTGGGGGTGAGTGTCGCATTTTATAATAAAAGTTCTTAAAAGTTTGAATGACAGATGAAAACTTAAATTCAATGTTGCACAGGTCAGCTGTGTTGGATTTAAGTCTTTTCATCTCTCATTTAAACTGGCAAAAACTTTTATTATAAAATGTGACACCCACTTCCAACAACCAATGATAAATCTTGGTTGGGTCTTTCTTACATACCCAAAGTTATTCATTTAATTTATAAAATTATCACTCCCACCCATTGAGTTGAACTCTGCACTCCTTCCCCTTTGTACCATTTAATCAACAATTCAAAGGATAAACTACCATCAGATTGTCATTTTTAAATTGTATATAAAATCAAATGCCAAGATTCTTCCTACTCATCTGTTTATTATGATGAATCTTGGGCCAACCTGTCTACCCAATCAGCTCATCATAAATACATGTATAACTGAACAAAAACACAATTCGAGCATGTCGCTAATTCCAGCATTGATTTGAGCCCACATACTCAAATATCATTTCCAAGGATGATTGATTATGCCATCTTGTATTCCCATTTCTAAAAAAGTGGCTTTCTCTAAGTAATTAATGCATTATGCAAATAATATGCTAATTTGTTAGATTTTAAACAGGGTATTATTCACTTATCTTTGTTACAAGCATTGCTATGTATATAACAATTATCTGTCAAAAGCATGTTCAGCAACACAGTATTTTTATTAATAAAGCTTTGCTCTTAATATAATTAGTTTAATGGTGCATCATAGAAGGCAATTTATTTATTTTAAAATTTAAGCACTTGAGAATGATTATTTGAAATAATCAAAAATCTATTGCAGCGAAGTATTTAGTCTATTTAATGTTACAAAATGTTAAACTAGTACCATGATTTTTGCATTATAGATATTTGCCATCATTTATATGAATGTTAAAAATTTATATAATTTCTATTTAAACTGTCATGGTACTATTTACAGGAGCTTCCATGTAATAAAAATATAATAGATAAATAATTGAAGTTTCAATATAATAACAAGTACTTTCCTCAGAGGTTTTTCTTTCTCAAATCATAAAAATGTGTGTGGTGAGATTTAAAATTGTTATTTTTTACCTTTGTTATTTTCTCCTCATTATTAAATTCTAGTAGTTAAGTTTTAAAGAATTTTTTTTTATCTTCCAATAGCTTTTTCTAAATATTGTTAATTTTCTTTAATTCACACTTTTCATTTATGCTCTTAGGCCTTTTAAAAATCTTTATAGTTTCCCTTAGCAGTCTCTAGTCAAATTGTTCAATTTTTGGCAGAGTATATGTTTTATTAAAATTGATGTCATGGTTTGTTAATTTAATGTGTGAATAAATGGCTCATAAATTAGATTTTTCTCTAACTGCCAAAATGTATTATTTCTTTCTTATGTTTATTCTACAATTCGTCTATCCAATGTATGAATGTAAACAATCTTCACATGGAATTTCTTATATATCATGAGACTCCAAAGAAATTTTATCTTTAAGGCATGGAAATACTTAAATGGCGTATAAATTGTTTGGATATTATTTTTCTTTAAAACATTACCAATTTTATCATTTTCTCCTTATATATATATATATATATATATATAATTTTTATTACATAAGTTCCCAGAAATAATACTATGAATTCATTTATCCATGAGAACATTAAAAGTAATATGTATATATATATGCTAAAAGATAAACTAAAAGTAAATAGTCAAATTGTAAAACAAGTACTTATTTTTGAATTACTAATTGATAATTTCTACAAAAATTTTATTTAGCTACATAACATGAAATTTAAATAGATGGTTACATGTTATTTAAATATTTTGCACATTTCCCACTTTTTTGCAATGTTTTCCTAATGCCTTGATCATGCTTTTTTTCTTTGTTTTTGCTACTGGCACTGCAGTAATTCTTAATACCTTTATAATTTGCATATGAAAATTGGTATTTATATCTAAATTTAAAGATATAATTTTACTAATAATAATATAATTTTTACTCTTTCATTTAGATATAATTTGTAATGCTAAAAAGCTCTATATTATATCAAATAAAATATAATTCTCACTTTTATCACAAACTTTCAATATATATAATGTTTAATTGCTCATACACTATCTGATCTGTATCTGTGATTTATATACCTAGAAATTCATTTATCCACAATTAAAAAAATAGAAATGACTAAATTTACACACTATTATTTATAAAGCATAGTGACAATTATTTTCTTGTCTCCAGCATTCAGCCTTATGCATGTAATGGCATTTTATAATCATTGCAATAATCTTTTCATTTTAATTGTATTGATGGTATAAATGTAAAAGTTAAAATTTTATTTAAAAATAGTAGAAACAAGAATAATTTATACTAAGATTACTTGTACTTCTCAAACTCCAATATTTATATGTCTTATATAATTATTTGGTTTAGCAGTCTTTATACTATTGTTCTATTAAATATTAAGTCTAAAATCATAAGAAAGCTTTGGTGTCACAAATTTATCAAAACCATGCACATAGGAATATTTCCTTTTAATATGAAGTTATTTTTTTCCAGTATTCTTTTAAAGTTAAATTAATCACCTAAAAATCATAAAAGCATTATGGGTTTAAAATAACCTCTGCATAGTTTAGAACAGTGGTAGAGTTGAACACTTTGTGAATTGCAGTTCAGCTGTCACAGACCTGAACAAACCATTTCATTATTTGAATGAAAGAGCTCTAGTAGGCTGTTTATTTTCAAAGTGAACTTTATTGATCAAGAATACAAGGTTACATCAGTGAGTTACAAAAGCTACAGTGGAGATAAATTTCAAGTGACATATATACTTACATGTAGACCACTTACAGATTGATATCATTTATATAGAACAGAAGCTATAGAAGGTTACAGTTGAGTGATAGGAGATCCTGAAGTATTTTTATTAGACAGATGAACTATGTATTACTAAGGCATGATGTCAACCAAAGGTTAAGCTTCATAAGTGATGTGTAAGAATTTAAGTCATCTGGAGTAGTTTGAGTCTTTAATCAGTTCCTCTGCTGGGTTATGTCGTTTCTCTTTGTTGTATGTATTTCTATGTATACGAAGTTATTGGATCTGTTGTTCTTTAATTTGTTTGACCCTTTCTGGTCAATCTGTTTTGGATTCATGCATTTTGAGAAGGCTCCATGTGTCTTTATATTTGTTTGTTGACACTAGGGTTTCATCTTTTTTTTAATCATTGATATCTTGCTTAAGAAGTATAATTATTGCAAAAGACTAAAATAATTTAAAGATTTCTATAGTGATTCTAATATTATTTTTACTATTATCATTTATATTCTTAATATTGTATTCTAGGTTTTTATTTTAAGGCCTTTGCATAAAAAATGTTTAGATTGCTTAAAATTTGTGTACTTTAAATTACGTGCATTATTTATTAATATATCTTAATAATTTATAAACATAAAAATTTATGAGGAAGTTTTATAATTAAGATACTAAAATAAATTTTGTTAAAAAGGTGACAAACATCAGATTACTAATGATGATGATCAATTATCATTTGTTCATAATACTCTATTACCTGGGTAATCTACCTACATTTGGGTAGTAAATTTAACATAGATATTTGGTTATCAAAAACCAATAAAGATATTTTATTTAATATTTATATAATTCGAATTTTTATCAGTAGTTTTATTGATTTTTTTACGAGTTGTGATTAATAATTTTAGAACTTATAAGAAATTTGATATTAGTTATGATAAATGAGAACCTGTTATATTAACATCATCATTGTTGTTTGTTTTCAAATCTTATTAAGCAATCTTGATCTAAGTCATATCTACTTGTTTATTTTTGTGACTAGATTAATCGATCATGAAATAACCTTATGATCCAGAAAACTTATTAAGAATGTAAAGTGGCAAAACATATTTCATTCAATATTTAGTTTCATCATCATTATTAGTATCTGATAAGATCTAATTTGGCACCAAGTAGATACTTGATTGTTGCCAAAATAACTTACTTTAGCCTTATCTTGCAATCTCGTTATTGTTGCTTGTGACGTGTAATTATATATATGTATTATTTTAAATAAATGATTAACATATATGCACATATATATTTCCTAAAGCTATCAATCTAATTTACTTAATATAAATACCATTAAAAAAAACGTTGACTTTATTATTCTTGGAATTTTTATTATTATTATTAAAATGTCAATAGTTCAATTTGACCATGAAATGCCATATTTTTTATTATTATTATTATTATTATTATTATTATTATTATTATTATTATTATTATTATTATTATTATTATTATTATTATTATTATTATTATTATTATTATTATTATTATTATTATTATTATTATTATTATTATTTTACAATGGGTTGTTTTAATTATTTTTTTGCAGATGTTCTCAGTACAAAATCTGGTATATTTAAGGCACTTTATTATTTCAGTTTAATGTGATAATGCTTATATATGTAAATATGTTTGAATATTAAGTTTTCTTTTGGAAGATAGATTGGGATAAATAGGCAACAGGATTCTACCATTGATCATTCTTTGTAGTGGTTTACTATTATATATTTAGAGCATATAAAATATTTAGAATGATATCATAAAATATATATATATATATATATATATATATATATTTCTGATATCATTCTAAATATATATATATAGATATAAAGAAAAACTTATATATATATATATATATATATATATATATATATAAGTTTTTCTTTGAAACAGGTTTCAGAATATCCAAGTGACATAAGCATTTTCTTGATAGAAAATACACACTAAAGCTTATGAAATAATTCTAAAATTGTGGCAATCTACTTTCAGTTGTGTTTATTATTTCTTGATTAATACCTAGTTATTCTACCTATCTTCAACAAGATACCTCATACACATATGCATGTTATCAAATAAATTTAAAAGATATCCTGTATTGTTTAGTGCAGTGGTAGAGTGACAAATTCTAGAACTCAAGATTCATACATTGTGGCTCTATTCTGTCACAGCTACTGCTCTAACTTCTTATGAACTTCCAAGCAATAAACTATTTATTAAAAAGATTATACATGCAGATAAAAATATGCAAAAGATGAGAATAAACTATTGGTGCAGCTCAGTAAAGTACAATACTTTCTTTGTAATGATAAATGGACCAAATTGCAATTTTTATTTTAATTTTAGGATCAATGCTTAATATTCATTTTATTAGATGAGTTTAATTTGGAATCTTCGTATTTCATATAAGAATAAATAGGTTCAATTTACTAATCAATTATTAAAGAATAAGCAAGATCAGTTATAAACTACATACACAAAAAAGTCATCGGCTATCTAAAAATTTTCATATTCTAGAGAGATCTAAATAGCAGATTGTGAATGTGCAGATGGATGAACTAATCTCTGTTCATAAAATCTATCCTGTTATTACAAAAATAAAACAATCCAGTTCAATGACAATGTCATTTTCTTATAGTTGCTTAATAAGAGAATTCCCTTAAATTAACCCACTTTAAAACTTAACACAGACTATAAAGACAACTTATACTTAAACAATCATAATTATAAATAAATAGTGTTATAGCTGAACTGGACTTTTTATGGATAGGTGGATGGATAGTTTTTTTTATTTTCTCCAGTTAACATTGTGTTGAATTTGTTATAAAAAATCATATAACATTAAAATATTAATAAAACAACCTATTCAACAAATTAAACATAATATATTTACTTTTACACAACAAATTAATCATTCCCTTATACTATTTTAATATAAGAGGAAGTTTTTGTAAGATTCCTGGCCTCAGAATCAAGAAAATTAATTATTGGACTTTCATTAACTCTTGCTATGAATTCATTTTTTAAAAATAAAAGATAAGCTCTGCATTATCAAATAATATATTATAATCTGTATTAAGTTCATGAATGTACAAAGCAGAGTTATGTTACACATTTTTCAACTCCATTTTTATAAAGTTTAACTCTTTAATTAAGACTGAATTTGTTTTAACCTATATAAATTTTATGACAATTAGAGGAATCTCATAAACTATACCAAGAATATATTTAACATTCCTAGTGTAATTTATAAGAATTCTTGTAATTGTTATAAAATTTATATAGGCCAAAGTAAATTGAATCTTAATGAAAAAGTTAAAGTTTATAATAGTAGAGTTAGAAGCTAGGTATCATAACTCAGCTATGTATATTCATAGATTTAATACAGAATGCAATATATTATTTAATATGCAGAGATGATCTTTTATGGAAAAAATAAAATCAGAAGAATTAAAGAAACTCTGATGTCTAATTTTTTTGATTTTGAGACCATCAATCTTATGAAAATGTCCTTTGATATTAAAATTAGATGATATTTGAAATAAACAATAAGAATAGTTATTCTGTTATGTTTTATTTATTTTCACTTGAGAAAGTCTATTTGTAATAAGTGAAACAATGGCCGTGAAAGAATTTATTTAAGTTTGTTATTTTATTAATATATTAATAATGTTATATGATTTTTTATATTTATTATTAGGATAACATTAGTCAGTATTTAATATACATATTTATTAAAAGAAAAGTAATTTCCAAATGCATATACAATAATAACGATTTATAAGACAGACTAACTAGAAACATTTTAATGAAGTTAAAAAAAAAACATGTATTAATGCTAATTAATTAGTCAGCCAAAAATTAATCCATTTTTATGTAACTTCTATGATGTTGAATAAATAATAAATCAACCATTGATATTCTAATAGTGAAATTATATATTAGTAGGGATCTTTGTTAAATATTATCAAACTAGCCCACAATCTCAAATAACAATCAAGAATATCAATTTAAATAACTTTAATAATTCTGTAAATAAAAAATACTATTAAATACGTAGTGCTAAGAATAAATACTACTTATTAATGAAGAATCAGTTCTTTCTATATACATATTATAATAATTCACATTTCAGACTTCTAGAATTATTTTAACAAGTCTGCAAAGTCTACTTTATCAAATTTCTATATTGTTGTAAAAAAAAGTAATCAGGCGATGTTATCAAAGGACTAAAACTTTATATTAGGGATAAGATCTAAAATATTAATCAAGCCAATTTATAATTTTCTATAACTATTAAGGCATAAATTTTAGCAATTTTAAAAATCCAATAAATTATTAAGGACAATAAAATATATAATGTTGAAAATATATAATATATATTAACTGAGAAGCAATTTCTGAATTTGCATATCATAATTCTATTTCACAAAATCAAACCTATTAAAGTCATTTAATCAAACTTGTGAAAAAAAACATACTTTTTCATATCAATGCTAATTTATTATTTAGATTATAGATGGTACCCTTTTATTAATAGGATTATTAAATTATTAGAATCCACATCTCAACTATCATTTAAGGTTGCAAACTGTTTTGATTAATACTGTATAAAGATTGACACTAATATAAAGTTTCATCTTAACAAGTATCACTGTTGGATTTATCATCTTAATAACAACATAAAACTTAGATAAAAATGGATCATTTTTTGTCTAGTTAATAAATTAACATTACTATGAGAGAATGGATATTCTTTGCTAGTCTGTTAAAATAATTCTAGTAAGTCTGATTTGTGAATTGTTATTATGAAATGTGCATTCATCAACTTTGATTTTCTATCAATATTATTATATAATTTAAGGGCAATACACATTGTAATTTATTAGACATTACCTATGACATATATGTAATATTTGATACACATTATTACATTTTTGATATAAATTCTGTAAAAAGTTTTTACTTAGATAGCATGCATACCCAAGTTACATTCTAGAAGTTCAGTTAAAATATATAAATATATATTATTATTTATGCATTTCTAAAGAAAGAAAAACTATTAGTCATTCAAAATATTGCACAAAAAAAAACACCATAATAAACAGAATAGAAAGTGAGAATTATAATTTCAAAACAATACAATAATAAACTTATTTTTTGATTGAACTCCTGCTGAATTCAATACCAATAAAGATATGACCAATCTAGATTTTATTATATATATATATATGTAAATATATACAACAGATTTATTATTCATTTTACAATAAAAATATTAAAATGAAATTTGATTAAACAGAATTACATGGAATAACCAAAAACATTCATAATTCCATTTAGCTTAATGATTTTAAATCCAATGAATTGAAAGTAACAAATGTAAATATATTAATTTATTAAGCACAATCAGATTATATAATAATAACGTGAAATGCTGAAACCTTTGTCAGATGAGCCTTAAAAATGCTTGTATGACAGCCAGTCAGATGTAATAATGACTGCACAGGAAACTCTCAAGTCAAAATGCTTGAGTCTGGCTTATTTATATATATAAATTTAAGTAGACAGGAAGGTGGAAATCTTTTTCTCATAAAATCTCTGCCTTGTGTTTCAACTTGAGTTCTCTGTGCAGTCATTATTACATCTGATTGGCTGTCATATAAGAATTTTTAAGGTGCATCTGACAAAGGTTTCAGCCTTTCATGTTATTATTATATAATCTGCTTGTGCTTAATAAATTAATATATTTATATTTGTTACTTTTGATTCATTGGATTTGAAAATTACTTCATAGTAAATTGAAAGATTTCACATTGTTTATTTATATATAATATTTAGTAAATTGAATGTGAAAATGTTTAAAGCTTCACACTCTTATATCAAAATGCTTGAGGCTGGCTTATTTATATATAAATTTAAGTAGAGAGGAAGTTGCATCATCTTTTTCTCATAAAATCTCTGCCTTGTGTTTTGACTTGAGAGTTCCCTGTGCAGTCATGATTACATCTGATTGGCTATCATATAACCATTTTTAAGGCACATGTGACAAATGTTTCAGTCTTTCACATTATTATTCTTAATGATTTTAATAACATCAAATTTAAAGTAATAAAAAATGATATAGATATAAAATTAAAGCAATAAATAAAATATTTATGATTTTATAATGATCCTCAGAAAGTAATGAGAAGCTCATTGGTCTGTATTTCCATGCTTTACAATTCAAACTCAGACTATAATATAAAAATGTCTTCAATTAATTAAATATTTTAAAGTGTATTTGTATTATTTTAAGTAGCCTTGTTACTCATTGATCATCAAATATTAATCTATAAATGAAAACACAATTATAGAGAAATCTCTATATGTAAATGTTTAGTAATATTGAAAAAGAGAATTATATAAACAATATTTTATAGCTTTTGTTACATTTTGATTTACAAATGTCAAACTCACTTCACCCACAACTTTGACAATTCATTCTAGAAAAATACATCAATGACTATTACTAGTTATTTATTAAACTAGAGATTACGTCTAGCCGAGGTACAAACTTTAAACCCAATTAAATATTAATATATTTGTTTTATAATTAAACACACATAAAATAATTCAACTTTTTTTATATGTGTAATAGCTTTTATAAAAATATGTAATGGCCTTCACTCCATCATATATTCTTGAAACATATGAATAAAGACAACCTAAAAGATAAATGTAATTTGCTTTTAATGATTACATTACACAGGTTTTATCATCATTTTCAATCATTCTCTATTCATTGAAGCTGAATGTACCTCTTCATTAAACCCAGTTACTCTAATTCATACATCAGTCTAGAACTTGCTTTTTTCAATCATTCATATACATTAGTTGGAATTCAATTTAAGACTTCGATTGTCCATCAATTGTCACCTTTTTTTAGCATCATATCCAAATCAGCTTCTCTTATTCACATATCTTTCAATTCTTTTTTGTTACTCTATTCTACATTAAAGTATTTGTATTGCCTTTCAGTTAAATGTTCAAATATTACATCTTTATGTAAGAATTAATAAATATATGTCTTAAACCCCCCCCCTTTTTAAAAAAAAAACCCAGGCATATTATTTTATTATTAAATTATTTCTGTCAAAAGAATTTTATCTAGGTTTAATTCTACGATTAGTTTCATTCATTATATTTACAACTTTATCAATTGACTGCCAAAATATTTATAGTTGTTAGCTTCTTTAAATACAGTTTCAATCTTTATTTACTTTTTATGAGGATAATATGACCTTAATCTTTTAGCACTTATGTTTTAGACATATTTTTTTTGCCTTTATCTGATAACTTATTATTTACTGAACCTTTAAAAAATTAATTCAAAAGCCAAATCTAAACAAATCTAGACGATTCTTAAATAATCTCCATTTATTTTTTTATCTCTTAGCTTCCCAGTTTAATTCACAAAATGCTCCATAAAACTGCTAAAAAAGTTTGAGAGATACAGGAGATACAGAATTACTTTCATCAGTAAATATCAGGATTCCATCTTCCACATTGCTGCTTCATCATAATATTTTTTTTTATAATCGCAGATGATAATGCTTAATAAATTCTTTCTCTCTTATGGATTTCATCAATAAGCAGCTTTGAATCTTGGAATAATGCACCCAGATGTTTAAAATTTAACACACCTTTCCTCTAATAGCTATCATTTGTTTTTATATTTTACTATCAAACTGTCATCTCAAATTAAAAAAAAAATAAATGTTTTTAATCCAAGCCAATTTATCTGTATTGTCATATAGATTTGAAAACAGTTCAGTATTTGTATATTATGGTATTATTAGTTTTTTGATAATAATAAGCATGTTCATCCTATGGTCAGGAATGGTATAAAATGAATAAAATATCATATGACTCTATCACATTACACTAACTTCCACATTGATGTTTTAGCAGCATAATTTTTTTGCTGCTGAAACCACAATGTGTAAGTTGTTGTTATGTGGTAGAGTCATGTGGTATTACTTAAAAGATGATAATCTGATTCTTTTAGTTCAAATCTGTCAAATAAGCACTTTTCTTTGGATTGAAAAAGATAATATACAAACAATTCAATAAAATATCTCTTATTATTATACATATCTTATATCTTTTGACAAATCTGAGGTAAAGGAGTCAGATTAGCATTGTTCATGTAATACTCTTTTTCTTCTGTTGAAACAGCAATGTGTAAACTGTTGTCATGATAGTCATATGATATTATCTGAACAATGATAATCTGACTCCTTTAGTTCAGATCTAAACAAATAAACATTTTTCTTTGAATTAACAATCTCATATATTTTAAAGCAGTCTAAAGTTTTCAAAAACTTAAGCTAACAGTGTTGATTAGTTTTAATATCTACAGGATATAAATTCCTAGCCCCAGTATAGAGGGGCCCATACTGAACTACTTTCATACTATATGACTGTTCAGGCAAATTGGGTAATTGAAAACATTTATATGTTTGTGAATTTGGACTGACAGCTTGATAGGAAAACAAAGAAGTAAATGAAGCCTGCTAGATAAAAGGTGCATTCATTTACAAAGATCCAGGTACAGATCCATAGCTCCTCATTGACAAAAGCCATAAGCTAAATATTAGATAGAACAACATTGTATAGGATTTTATTAAGCATTATTAAATGATATCTATAAATTAGTAAAGTTTAAAAAAATAATTTTATCAATGTTAGACTTCTTGAGTTATATAATCTGACCATTGCTGATTGCATTTTGACAAATGTTTTATAACATTTGACAATGTTCTGAGTCTATATCTGGTTGTTTTCCAAATATTTAATTATGGGAAAAATGATGCCAGATATTTTTTTATATTCTACAAATTCAAAGCTTAATGATAACAAATATTTATTAAATATTTCTATAATTTCTTTTAATATTTGGATACGATTTTTTATACTAATGCTACTTTTAAATGTAGTTTATTATTTTGATTGATTTGAATTCAAAGTTTTTTATTGAGAGTTATAATGATTTTAATAAAATTCTTGTATTGAACTAATAGAATACCTAGAATTGTAATTTCTAATAAAGTGAAAACATGAACTATCCTATATTTTGTCCCAAGCCCCTTCACATGCAATATATATAACATATTATAGCTCATATTTTGTTGACAAAATTTGATTATAATACAATAAGTGTTGTTTATTGTACTGTAAATGTACAATACAATATTTTTCAACACACACACACACACACACACACATATATATATATATATAGTCAAAATTACCCAAATTCACAACTCAACCAGTCTAGCCAAAAATACACTCTAAATCACTACTAATGGTTTCACTGATACAAGCAGATATATGCATATATAAATTATTATTATAATATAAACAATTTTTTTAAAAAATAATGTTATTAATAATAAATTGAGAAGCACATTTACATATATATTTATAGAACTCTGTATGTGTTTATTCATTTACAGTTATATTTCATAGCAATTAAATAACTGGGCATTTTTTTATTCAATAATTTTTTAAAATTGTAATGAAACGACAAATTTATTATTGGAAGATGCAGATATACATCATTACCTCTTTGCAATGAATGGTTTAAAATTATGTAATCCAGATTGTTGGCTAAATTCTTCATAGTGACTTAAGGATTTCTGATAAAACACAAGACCAACAAATATAATGTCCTTACAACCTGGAACTTATATCAATTGCAGCTTGTATACGAAAAGTTAACCAAAAGAATATAGAATGAAAAATCATAATATTTAACCATAGATTTAAGATTTTTTCCATTTTAACCAAAAAATTATACTTTAATTACAATTTTAGCTGCTTCATGGGCACAAACACAGTCGCACGATTTTTTTTTTTTTTAATATAATTTTTCTAATTAATGACTCATTCTTTTGAAACATACTGCCAATTTTTTATTTTTCCTTATTAAACCAATATGTTTCTTTTCATTTAATGAAAATACTTTTTTTTAATCACTCATTTTACTAAGGATATAATACGTAATATATATAAAACTTTATTTAAAAAATGCAAGAAAAAGGTATGTGTTTTTAAACTATGATACTGAACTATATTTAAATTGTGAAGAAAACATAATTAAATAAATTCATGTTTGAGATTTGAGAACATTAAATTTACTAAAGAAAACATTTTGCTACTGTAGCAAGATTTTAACAGATTTATAAGGAATTTCAATATTTTTATAATTTTTTTATTGATATGGTTTTTGATTACTTAAATTTTTTTGTTTAGTTATAGTTGAACTTATGTAATTTGATACAGCACTACATCTTCACTATATTTTTTTTTTCACTTTTTTAAAATATTAATATTACTACACATTTTTTCCCAACCATCTCATATATTTTTCTTATATAGACATTTGGTAACAGTTCTTCTATTTTTTTATCTGCTTCTTTTAAAATATCATATAATTCATCATGTTTTGGATGCTTTACATTTTTGATTATATAATGTATCCATTTGCCACATCTATGACCTAAGTTCAAATCTAAACAGAATAAACATAGAAATTTTTTCAACAGATTTACATTTTTTTCCAGGTAGGTGACCTACATCTAATCTATGAAACCACTCAGTATTTACTGTTTTGGTGAATGAATATCTAGAAATTGTTAATTAGAAAGTAAAATAAGAATGAAAAAAACAAAACAGTCAAACTCTCACTATCCAACAATTGAAATATCTGGTAAATATTGTTTCTTTATGAAGGACTCTTAGAGAAGTTTTTGCTTAACATTGAGCTTTTAAAAATACTTGACAATTCAGCTGTTTTAATTATAGATGGTAGTTTAGATTTCTTCTTTTCTTGATAATTCCTAATTATATTATTATATTTCATAATTAACTCTTTTTATGGCATTTCAAAAAATTCCAGATAGTCAATTCTTATAAATAGATCATTTAAGTATATATATTCTTTTGTATTGTCTTGACTCAATTGAAAATATAATGGCGAATTACTGCTTTCTTATATTGCTTACTTGAGTTTTAATACTAATAGAATATCAATTATCTTCTTATTGATCTTATTTATATTTTAAATGTCAGTAAAATCTATTAACATTTTTAAAAATTGACAACGTTGGTGGCCTAGCCGTTGGCATAGCTGCCTTCCAATCAGCTGGCCCGAGTTCGCTTCGCGGTCAACGCTTTGACATATATATATATATAAAATCAGTAGAATATTTCTGAAGTTTACAAATATAATGTTAATATTGTTTTTTAATAACTTCGGATTTTAAACTTGCAATGACACATATTTTCCATCTCACCAATCCATTATCATTTATGTTGAATCGTAAATTTTCAAAAATTTAAAAACTATTTCATAAATTTCAATTATATTTTTAGTTCTGACATTAAACTTTCTTTTATGTATATATGCATACATATCAAAATTATATTTATAATTTGAATAAAATAATTTCTAGTTTAAATTTTATATATCAGTAATATGGCATCAAATGTTTTAAAATTATCTACTTTACAGTAAGTCTATACATTTTATTTATTTTTTTATCAAGCATATTTAGTTTCATTGTCTATAAATTATCAGTTAAAAAGGCGTTCTCGGTGCTTAAATTTTGAAGCAGATTGTATGAATAAAATATTAATTTTTGTTAATTAATAAATTTGAATAGTGATTTATAATATTGTATTTTAAATTATTAAAAAAGTTTCAGATTTCAAATTTAAATATGCAATTTATTTTCTATAGTTTATGTTATTCTAAAATTAAAGTTTTAAGAGAATGATGGTCAAGGACTCTGTAGCATAGTTATTCTTTCTATATTCGTCAGAGAATTTAATATAGCTATATATAAATTAACCAAAAAATGGCTTTAATTTTAATACATTAATCACAGTTTGAATATTTTAATTTGATAATAGAACTTACAATTTCTTGTTTAAATAAAACTGATGCTTATATATATTTTATATAAATACATGTCTATAAATAATCATTTTAAATAATATTAATTCACTTTCGTATATTTTTCTAACAATGTACGCATGCACACACATTTAAAAACTTTGATGGTCAAATTGACGCGGGTAAAAAATTTAAAACTTAATTCTTCAATTTTGAAAATCTTTATTTTTTTCAATTTCATTTTGTATTACATGTCTATCATAGTCTAGACAAAGCTCAAACAAATATTAGTAAATTTTATCAATCTTCTCATATACTTTTCTGATGAACTTTCACCTCTGAAGGGGACAGATTTAAAGAATTTTAATTAATTCTCTATTAAAAAATAATAATAATTATTGTTATTTTTATATATGATTTATTTAAATTAAATTTAAACTTTCGATATTATTATTCTAATTATATTTCATTTGACATAAAAGGTTAAATCTTTAAGATTTTAATTCTGAATAATTATCTATTAATGAATTATAAACTTTTATTTTAATCCCCCCATTTCTATTTATTTTATTTATAATTATAGATTAGAATATAATCAAAAGACTCATTAAATTTTTTTTAGACAAGGTATACAAATTTTCTCTCGATTAAATTTATTACAATATTTATATAATTAAGCTAACAGATTATAGGGTAAAGCAGTTTACTTCGCTAACTTTGATATGTTGAATTTTATTATAGGTAATTGGAAGAACTGTACATATATTAAAATAATTTATGTATAATATTATCTATATAGATTTAAAAGTTATATATTCCAATGGCTTTTTAAAAAAAAAATATTACTTTATTTGCAAAGTAATTTAAAATTTAAAAAAATCACACAAAATATGATTATTTATAATCAACACAAAAATTTGTTCTTATCACTGATCATTCTTCTCTTATATGTACATAAAGTTTGTTATATGAAAAAATATCTACTTTTAAAATCTTTATTTTGTCAAAAATAATTAAATACATATATAATTAACTTATATAGTATTTAAATCATTGTTATCTAATTCACTCCTGCAGGTTTTGATTTTGAATACATTAAAACTAATATTATAAGAGAATACTTTTGTATTAAATAAATTTTTGTAATTTGTTGCCTTCTTTATAAGGTTTAGCTCTTGTTGTTGTTGTTGTTGTTATTATTATTATTATTATTATTATTATTATTATTATTATTATTATTATTATTATTATTATTATTATTATTATTATTATTATTATTATTATTATTATTATTATTCAATTGTTCATAAAGAGTGACATTGTTAAAAATATATGGTTGAAAACTACACAGCTTCAGAACAAACATATTGATATTATTGGTGTAGTTCAAATAAATTGTTAGGCAGATGTCTGATAAATGTAAACTTGTAAACTGTGTATTTGCTTATGGTTCTATTTTCATTGTCTGAGGGTTTAGTTCATCAGTTTAAAATACTTTTTGATTAAATTAAATATATCCTTTGGACAATTGAATACACAGATATGGTGTTTAAAAGAATGTTGAAAATGAGATGAGTGGCAAAAATTGTTCTTATTACAGCAAAAGTCATTTGGTTGTTTAAGGTTATGATCTGGTTCAGGTTCTTAATAGTGACCACGTAGCAGCAAAAATATCTGGGCATGTAATTTTGCCATCTCTGGCCTTCAGTTGTTTGACCTTATTAGAAAATGTGGCTGGATACCTTCTGGTGTTGTTTCCATCACACTTGGCACCACAAAGTTTATATCAAGAAGTTGCTGCATGTCTATAGGTGGTAATCATAATCATTTAAGGTATTTGTCAGAGCTGTGCAGGTACAGAATAAGTGCTGTTATGTTTTTTCTTTCCTGTGACACAAGGAACAAAAAGCATCAACTTTGGTATAAAACCTGCAGTATTTAAGGAAATAGGAAGTAGGGCATGAAGATTTAGCATTAAGAGAAAGTCAAAAAATTTGGGTTCCAATGGCCATTTTTTGAATCACTGCATCAACTGACTGTTGTTCATACTTAGCATTGATAACTATGAATCCATAGTTAGGTTCAGGTACAACACATTATAAATGCTCTAATAGTTGTATTTACCAACACCCAACAAGACACTTGATCATATATGCTTTGGAGTTGGTTTATAAGCAAAAACAAATATCTATGTGAAGGTAGTGGTAAGTCTGTGGGTGCTATTTGAAGGATGCATCTGAGATCTGGAAAACTTCTTATCAGTGCAGCCAGAAAATTAATACTTTTTTTGTATATGAAAAATTTGAATGGAGTGAAGATGTAATCCATTTCTGTTTTGTGAGAAACTAAGTCATTTTACAAAGATGGAGAATACTTTTCTGCACTATAATAACTTGCTAGAGTGAGAAACTGGATGAAGTGAAAGATTTAGTGAAGTTTATTTTGGTAATAGGTTATTTTTATAGTTGCAAGCTGATTGAAAATGTATACTTTTGCAATTAATGAAAGGTAGGTTTTGGAGAAAGAGTTGTTTATGTGTTGTGCAATATCTTTCAGTTTTTTTGGGGGATTTTTTGTCTCATTCCAGAGGGCTCCAGGCAGAAAGGAAATCTGAAGAAATTAGTTGGTTTACCATGATAAATTTCTGTATATATCTTGCCAGTGTAAATAAACCACAATGATGTTATGTTTTTTGGAGGCAAGAAAATCAGTAAGGTCATCCATGTATGCAATACATGGTATATGTAGTCCAGTGTGTGGAATTTGAATTCCTTGTAATTTTTGTTAAATTTTGTTTATGAGAGGGTTAATATAGAATAGGAATAATAAAGAACTAAGTGGAGATCCTTGAGATATAAATTGGTGATGAGAGAATAAAGGTGATGTTCTATTATTAATAATAATATGGATTTCATGACTAAGGAGTAAGTTGGTTAATAGGTATAAGAAAGAATGAGGTATTTTTGTATCTGCAAGTGTCTGAATTAAAATTTCAATAGGAACTGAGTCAAAAGCAGACTCAATGTTAATTTGAACAGCCATTGGAGTGTATGTTTTCTGCTCTCAAACTGAATTTACAATGGTTTTGGAAATGAGAGCAGTTTGGCCTGCTGAGGACCCTTTTTTGCATATTGAAATCTTGATAATAGAACAAGGAGATATGGTTAAATTTTATCTTTTAGAGCCTTATCCAAGATTTTAATACCAAGGAACCCCATAGAGATTGGTTGCAGATTATATACATCAGATTTTGAAGCTTAAGGAGATTGCCTATAGATTTTTTATAGTAAACAACCTTTGTGATAGATAATTTGCTAAATCACATAGATATGTGGTGGTAAACTTATTGAGATGTGAAAATATAAATTTAGGGATTCAATATAGCCCTGGATGAGAAGGCTTGGGTATTGTTCTTAGTTTCAGCATGAAATAAGTAGCATGGAATGCTTTATCTAACTCTGTTTGCCACAGAGATCTTCAGACTGTATGAAGGCACAATATGACTGCAGCTTTTGTTTGAAATATTTGTATATTGGTTCTATAATATTATGTCCAGGTTTGGTGATACTTTCAGTTTTAAGTGCTCATGGAACTGACAGTGGAAGGATATCCCAGAGCCCATATAATATACTCTCATGTCCAGGTATATTGTTTTGTTAGACATATTTTTTTCTTTTTTGTGGCAAGGTACTCTTTTAGAGTGTTGTAGGTGTCATTATATACTTGTGTATGTCTTTTTATGTGTGGGTAGGTACCTGGTGCAGATTTACACATGGTGATCCCTTTATATAACTTATCAGCCAAAGATAGAAGTCTTGAGGGTGATGGGCTGGTTCTGGTAATATGATTTATATTGGAATGACAGAATGTTGATAAAGGAAATATACCATTGAACAGGGTCAAGTTGCATAGTGCTAAGTTTAAGCAGCATAATGTATGTTTCCTTGTACAAAAATTCAAAAGTCAGACTAAAATAAAAATTATTATTGTTTTATTACTTGTATTGTTGATGTTTGCATTGCAAAGATTGAGTCTGAGTATTTGAATAGAGTTATCAAAAAAGAATGAGAGGTTAAATGTTAACTTAATTGAATGATGAAGCATGGGTGAATAAAATCACAGATCAGTAAGCAAAGTTTGATGATGGTTGTAGAATGAGATGGAGTTGGGAAGTAATAAACCTACAGCCATCATTAGGGATATTGCAAGTTGGTGTAGCCATTTTGAAACAAAAGTGTGATATCTGATGTTAAGGTCACCCAGTAAAACAATTCGGTATAGAGTTGATGATAGTAGTACATTGATAGTAAGCAGTAATCTTGAGATGAAAGCTGGTCCAGGAGATATGTAAACAAAAATTGTGTTGAATGCAGCAGTACTGTGGTAAAGTGACTATACATAGGTTTGAGTTGATATATATTATTTAAATGAATAAAAATTGGCTGGTTCTTGTGATTACGAGACCAGAGCCATCAGAAGGTGATAATGAATCTTAGAATGGGTGCAAAAACCTTTGAGTTTTAGGTAGGTTGTGATGTCAATCTGAGAACCACTATATAGTTTTATTTTCAGAAGACCCAGGATGTGTGGCTGTACAAATTGAATCCATTTACTTAGCTGGACATTTTTAAATTGAGTTTTGACCTCAAACATTGAAAGATCCTATCTTTATTTTCATGATGAAAGTAAATGAATAAAAAAAAAGTATATGTTTTGAGAATCAGCTGTTTAGTATTGACTGAAATGAGATTCCAATTGTTGCCTTGTTTATAAGGTTTAGAAAAAGGTTTGCATAAACATAAATTGCCAGCTACAATGCAAAATTATAAGTTTTCAGGGCCAAAATCTAGGGCATCAAAATATTTAAGAGTTGTTTTGTTTACATTATTTGTTTAAGCAGGGAAGGTTTGTTATCTGTTGGTATACTATTGTATATATGTTTTTCTTCAGGGTTTTTGTTTGATCATTGCTTGAGATTAAGGTTTTGGTAAGTGAATGATGAAAATTTTTGGACTCAAGAGTTTGATGCTTTTGTTGAGTGTCTGCTAAATGGGGGTTACAGAATTTTAAGTTATAAAATGCTGTTATTAGTGGAGTATGTTAGGTTAATTTTGGTATCAAGTGTTTTTATTTTTTTATTACCATTATTTGTTCATGGTCACCCAGGTTTTCTTTTAGAAGTGTAATCTATGTTACAGCTTTCAACTATTGGTAATAATGGTATAGTGTATCCATAACATCTATGTTGGTCTTGTTTATTATAAGTGAAAATTGGCTAGTATTGTCATTGTGAAGTATTGACTGTGGTACCTTAGCCATAAGAGAAACTAATTATTTACATGGTTTGGCTGATGAGGTGAAAGTTTGATTATCATCCTGAGCAGTTTTGTTACTGATGTTAATGACTGTGCTATAGGTTTGATTTGTCTGCTTGATGGAGAATTCAATTGGTGAAGCACCTTCATTTGAGGGAGAATTTATATGTGTATTAGGTGTTTTGTCAATATTCTCTTGGTTTTGATTAAGAATGCATCTAGGTGTATGATTATCCACCTGATTACATTGTAAGCATCAAGTAGTTAAGTAGTTGATTGCTAAATGACAATACTGGTGACAAGAGAAACATAGTAGCTTTAATCCATTTATGTATAGGCAAAGTGATGCCTCTTGGTCTATTATCTGAGTAGATATAGTGGTTGGATCAATGTTTTTGTTTAACTTGACTTTAAACTCATAGCTATTGCTGTATATTGGAACTGGGGTGCCTTTTAGGTAAACTGGTTGCAAAAAGACAATCTTCCAGAATAGCTCCATTAGTTTTTGAAAATCCTGTGTAGAGTGTTTAAAAATTCCAGTTATGTATCTCTGTTTATTTTCATCTACAGCAATTAGAAAAAAATGACCCATTGTTTTGATATTCATTTTAAATCTATTTTTTTGGTTTTTATGATGAGATATATTTGACTGGGATGATCAACTAAGGATAGAACACTGTCCCATAGATTTGCAAAGTGAGTGTTTCATATAGTAAAAGCTCTTGGGAATTTATATAAAAAACAATGAATATCTGTAGCTGATAAAACTATTGAACAATGTATGAAAAAATGCAGAATGTGTTAAACAGTCCATTAGGAATAGTGTTGTGGAACTTCACAGAAATGCTATCTAGCAAATCAGCAGTCCATATTGCTGAAGGGGGGGGGATTTGTCTGTCTTCAGCATTTTGATTATGTAAATCAAAATTTTCAATATCGTTAGTTGAATTCCGACTCTTTTGACGTTTATGTAAACAAAATACGCTTGTTCAGAGGTTTTGGTAAAGCTCCAGCTATTGAATATTGTTAGTTGTAAATTTTCTGAAACTTTGTGAAAAGGTAAAATTCATATTTGTAATTATGTTTTTCATATTTTTAATTACAAACACGAATTTTATTCCCTTTTCACAAAGTTTGTAATTAGTGTTTTGTAATTATATTTTTCATATTTTTAATTACAAACACGAATTTTATTCCCTTTTCACAAAGTTTGTAATTAGTGTTGAGGTACCAAGCTTTGTTTTTTTTTTTTTTGCAATAATCAGTAAATGTTTTTAAAGTAACATTATTTCTTAGGTTTGTTTTTTCACTGGCATTGTGTAATACTGTAAGTGTGGCAGCCATTTATGTTACGTTTAGCTGATGCTGTGAACTAAATGTATTAGTTGTTTTTTCCTTTCATAGATGCACCCACTGATATTTGCAAACTTTTTATAATATAATTAATTTTGTTCTTGTTTTTAAAAAATAATTTAAAATTACTTTTTTATGATGGAGTTGCAAGTAATTTAATATTAAAAATAGCAGGAGAATTATTATTATTATTATTATTATTATTATTATTATTATTATTATTATTATTATTATTATTATTATTATTATTATTATTATTATTATTATTATTATTATTATTATTATTATCATCATCATCATCATCATCATCATCATCATTATCACATGATCACCATTTCTTATTTTTGCTCAAGCTGTTAAAACAAGTCAAAAACTCTCTTTAAAGCAGTATCATTCAGTACAAGCCAGAGTAAGGCTTGTGCATAAAATTCCTATCTAGTACCTACTCATCCAATATTCCCAGACTGGTTTCTAGCTTGTGGTTTTCATCAGTGAGGAGCCTTGGATCTGATGGCACTGCACCTAGATCTTAGGATCTAATGCAACCTTCCAGCAGCCCTCTTCTGTCTTTACTTAACTACAAAACTATGAGTTTAAAATTGAAAACAATATTTTTAATCCAAGATCATTTGCCTATACAGTCATATAGGTCTGTACTCACCACCTTTTATCTCAACTACAAAACCATAAGTCTAAAATTTTGGAAAATATAATAATATTTTTAATCCAAGCTCATTTGCCTATACAGTCATATAGGTCTGAACTGATTTATCTCTACTTAACTACAAAACTATGAGTCTAAAATTGAAAACATGAGTTCAGACCTATATGACTGTAGTATATGTGAATGAGCTTGGATTGAAAATATTGTTTTCAATTTTAGACTCATAGTTTTGTAGTTAAGTAGAGATAAAAGGTGACTGCTGGATGGTTGCATTAAATCCTAAGATTTAGGTGCAGTGCTCTCAGATCCAACACTTCTCACTGATGAAAGCCACAAACTAAAAACTAGTTTGGGGATATTGGATGAGTAGGCACTAGATAGGGATTTTATGCACAAGCTTTCTGGCATCCATTGATTACTCTGGCTTGCAATGAATGACACTACTGTATGGAGAGTTTTGCCTGTTTTAGTAATTAATTTATTAAAAATATTTTAGTTTTATAAACCATGAACAAATTCTATTTATATCTTGATATCATACATATTTAGATATTTTTTTGATATTTGTTTAATCTTATAATGGTAGAAAGATAATTATTTTTTTACTTTAAAAAAAAAAAGGATAAAACGAAGTCCTGAAGATGAAAAAAAAAAAAAAACCCATCTTTTAATATAGATTTAGTTATTCAATAAAAATAGAGTAAGATAATAATGGTAAAGCAATTTAATTTTATTTATAAATTAAGTTTTATTTATTTTCAGAGAAATAACAGTTTCGAAGAAGGTTATAAAAAAGGATAAAAACCTTAGTTACCTTCTTAAATAGATAATAATATACGTTAATTTTTTAAATATGTATAGTGATTTTAATAAATTTGCATATTAGTCAATTTGAAGTCGCTAATAAATGTCTTGAATAAACTTATTATACGGAGAATACTTTTACCCATTGATCATAATATCTTAAAAAGTCAAATACTCTTTGAAGCCATACATTTGACTCTTAGCCGATCATTAAATAATATATAAAATTTAAAAAAAAATTAAATGTTCTCATTCTTATGATGAACTTTTTAAATAAGCATCGATTAAAAAATTTTAAAATATTATTTGGATTTTAACTCACAAATGTTATAATCTTCCCTCGAACGTTTGATATATATATACGTAAACATTAATCACAGACCTTATTTTATAATTCCAAGCAATAATTTCATTATTTTTAATGATAAAATTCAAAATAATTTTTAGATATCTAAAATAAAATCATTTTTATTCTAACTTCACAATACTAAAACAATTTGCATTCTAATCGTTCTAAATAATGTTTATTTGAATTTTAGATTCAAATCATCTTTAAGATATTTTAAAATTATTAAATATCAAGGTTAAAACAAATACAAGGCCATAAGATTTCCGAGTTCCTTATTTGCTTCTTTATAAAAGTAAAACCGCAAGTGTATTGTGTAAATTAACAGTATTTTCATAATAAAATTAAACAAAGATTTATTAAAATGACTTATGTTATAAATTCTAGATAAATGTCAGTTAAGCAAGACTGAACACAAACTTCAAAATAAACTTTTGATTAGATTATAGATATACACTAACTAAAATACAAACATTCTTTCTAATACTTTTCCATAGAAAAGCAGTTGAGAATAAATCAATGCTGGCGTGTTAGTTCAATGCATAGTAGTGATGATTTACATTTTCCTGTGTATGTTTTGCCATCTAGCTAAAACAGATAGATGTACTTTGCAATCAATAATTTTTATTAGTCATTTTTTAGACTAGAGATTATCTAATAATGAATAATATTTCTGTAGTGTAATTTTCCCTACACGATTCTCACACGAGGTATGGACTGGTTTGGTTTCTACCCATTTTTAATACCTTATGGAGAATGTAATCATAAACATATATACTTTCAATGTTTAACTTAGTTTGTTATAGAACAATTGCTTAAAAGAAAAAAAAATCCTAACTCTGCTTGAAATTTATATATTATTAGAAATAAGCTTGTTCCTGTCAAGGTGAGTATTTGGATAAATTTTCTGTTAAAAGCCACATATGACATCATGTTTTTAATGTTGATAAAACATTTAGCCTTTTATTTACTTTAGAAGCTATACCACAAGATATTTTCAAAAAATATATTAAAAAAAAAACAAAAAAACAATTATCTTGAAAACTAAAAAAAGTTTCAAGTTTGTTCATTATGAATTTGAATCCCAGATAGAGATTCTAAATTACACCAGAGGCTTTTCCTATTTTTATATATCCATTTATTTTAAATAAAAAAATATTTAGCTTATTCACAAAAATGGTATTTGCATAAGGGGGTGATTGTGGAATTTATAATTATTACTAAATGAGAAAAACAGATTTTTTTATTTTTAAATTATATTATACAATATTAAAAATATAATATTATATAAAAGCTGTAGTTTTATGAATGAATACAAAGAAAAAGTGGACAATTCAGACTCTCAGTTGAATAGTCAAAGTAAAGCAATATAGATTAACTAAAGATTCTCAGTTCTATTTACTACTGAAATCTAGTTTGAACATTATATACTTATGTATTTTTATGATAAGTCACACCATATATAGTATATTGACAATAACTAACCCCTCATTAGATAAATGTTCCAAAAGCTCTGATAACATAGCACTGTGAACTATTCTAAATTTACTAAATATATTTTTCCTAACCTTGATTACAACAGTCCATATTTCACACATATAAAATTGTCTTATTTTTATTTTAACATAAATCATACAATTCACATTAGCTGATGATCATAATTAGAAAAAAGCAATTAGTATTGGCTCCATACAGAAATCCAAATACTTAAAGATTTTGAAATATTACTGATGTTTTAGTAATATATTTTTTGAATCTTGAGTCTTTATCTTAATTCAGTGATTTACCAATGATTCAAATTATGTGTAGTTTCAATTTCTTTATCTTTTTCAAGATTCTAATTACTAGTTGGTTGATATATGAAGATTCACATGTGAAAAGCATTAAAATTTATTTGAATTATTTTATTATTTATTAGATTTTGCATAGGATTGCCTGTAAATTTCTCAAGAAAATAAAGTTTAAAACTATCTTATAGCATCTGGGACATCAGATTGATACTTTATTTTTAGAAACAGTTTAAAAATAGTTCTAATAAAGATTCCAAATTAGGATGGACTCAATGTTTTTTTTACAAAATTGATTTTTTTTTGAAGCTTTAAGTTAAAAGATTTTTGAATGAAAAATAATAAATTTATAAAGGTCTTGTTTATATTAGCCTATAGTAGAGTTGTAAGTTTGAACTTGTCTATTAAAAGATCTTTATTATTAAAAAGTTGCCTTGACAACAATTTGAAATTGTTGATTGTTATTAATATTGAGATTGTCTAAGTGTTGACTGGCTTTTAATAATTACTTATAAATCCATTTAGCCTTGAACATTATTACATTTATTATTTAAGTAATATTTGGGGGGTAATTTGAGGATTATAATTGCAATTTGCAATGTTCTAATTGACTTTATAGTCCACATTCAGAATAGGTTATATTTACCTGCTTAAAGTGGTTTATGCAAACTTCTTTGTATCAATAATTTCAATCTCCATGGTCAAGTTGCAATCTTTAGTGTCTATATAAATATGTTAGACCATTAAGGGTATTGACTGATTTTTAATGATTAAGAGATATTTTATACATTTTTGTATTGTTTAATTAACAATAAATCCGTATAGCTTTTACCCTCTAAATACGGTAGTTTTAAACATCTAATCTAATATTATTTAATGAGATAATTGTAATTTGACTATATTTTTATAAGCTTCAATGCAATTTTCTAAGTTAGATGGAATCATACAAAAAACTTTAGTAATAAGGTCTCTTAATTTCTGCAAACTGATTTTAAAGTGTATGTAAAATGCGATCTTAAATTAATAAATCTTTTTTTTAAAAAAAGGAAAAAGTACTTTCTTATTTTGGATCAATTTATTGAAGTTCTCAAAATTTTATAGCGACTTAAAGTTGCTATTCAACTAAGATATAACGAAGGCTGGAAAAATGTGCCTACATTAGAAGTGATTAAAAAGATTTGGATAAACTGTATTAATTACTCACTCATCTAAACTTTTTAATCAATAATTAAAGAGAAAGACAATATATATATATATAACTTTTTTCGAAAACCTATTCCGTTTTAGGAAAATTTTTGAACAAGTATATTAGAATTTAATTTGGCTTCGTGTTTCATTTAATTAATTGTAAGTTAAATTTGCTTCTATTTCTTTATAATCTTAAGTTCATATGAATATTATTTTGAGATTAAGAATTTTGGTAATCATATAAAGATAAAATAAAATATATGGTGAATTGTCAAGCATTGGTGGTCGAGAGAACAGCGACAGCTGCTTTACAAGCAGTTGTCCCGGGTTAGCGGGTTCGCTTCTCGGCTGATGCTATGACACATGAGAAAAAAAAAAGGTGAATTGTATTATTTTCAAAAATTGCATTTCATCCCTCCCCCCTTTTTTTAGAATGACTGAAACCCAGTTTCAGATTACATAAAAAACAATTCTATATTTTATTTTTTGTTTTTTAGCTTTTTGTATTTCTTGATAGATATTATTAATAGGTAATAAATGTTCAGCACTTTTAATTAATATTGTCTTTATTTGGTTTTTATTGCCTTTGGTTGAGGCAGTTTTGTCTTTTATCGTAATGAATTTTTTAGTTTATTATCTGAATTTATTTTAAACTTAAAAAAAATATATATTTAGAGTTTTGCTATTATTGTTTGAGATTCAAACAATCTGAATCTTTTAATTCTTTAATTATATTAAATATATTTTTTCTTTATTAAATTATTTTTGTTTTATTCTTGTAGATTTTTTTTGATTTCCACTATATGTACGTGCAAGTGTCTGTAAGCCTGTACAGTGTATTAATTTAAATATATTATTTTGTAATTTTTACAAATTTGTGCATCAGCTTAAATTTATTATTACAGTTTCAGCTGAAGTACAGGTATAAAGATAGACATTGTCTACTTTGCTGCTACTATTTCAATCTTGCTGATATGTTACAAATGAATAGTGATGTACATACAAAGATTTCATCTCCAATTAATACACACACATATATATATATATATGAAAATAATAAATATATGAACTAAGTAAAGAAAAAATAAAAACATTATAAAAACACACAATTACTTCTCTATAAAACTGCTTTAATATATATATAATTGAAATAATAAGTTTAACAGTTTACAAACTATTATAAACAATCCTTAAATCTTTAGAAGTACTTTCGGTTAATTTCTTAAACCTGCCACAACTTCCATTAACCCCCCCCAAAAAAAAAAAATTATAAATTAATAATTAAGCCACTGCAAAAAAAAGGATATATAAATTGTAAATAAAAAGTACCAATGATGCATAAGATGGCATGTTTTAGATCTTTTTTGTTTCAGAATGAAAAATTATGTCGTTATCAAAGTGATAAACTTAAAAATATTGGGATTTTTTTTAAAAGAAAAAAGATATTGGGATATTTGCCAAGGAAATGCTTGATGTTGGTTATAAAATGGAACAAATAAATAATACTTTATGTCAATTTAAAAAAAGTTATAATGATTTAAAGGAAATTAAGATTAACAGTAAATAATGTATATCTATTCCATTTATTTCAAATCCACAAGTGAAATTTATTAAGGAAATATATATAAGAATGTGTTTAATGTTTCATTCTATGTTCCAAACAATATTAATAAATTATGCAATAATTCTGAGGATATCATGCCTGCCAAGCAGAAAAGTAATGTCATATATGAAATTTTTTGTGATTGTATGCTATCATATATAGGTGAATCTAGGTGCAGTATTGAGAAGAGATTGAGGGAGCATGAATTATTATATAAGCATGTAAAAAGTAAAAATAATGGTGATTTAATGACTCCTTCAGTTTTCTTTGATCATGAAAAAACATGTAAATATAAATTTAAATTTAATTTTGAAAATGTGAAAATTCTTCATGAAGAGAGAAACCATAATAAAAGAAAAATTAAAGAGGCAATTTTTATAAATAGGAATAAAATGCATTTAATAAATAGACAAGCTGCTAACATTAAAATATGAGATTCGTGGGATTTGAATTGATGACGTTTGCTTCTGCTTTGCTTTTTTTTTTTTTAATTTAATGGCAGTTGAGGCAGGTTTAAGAAATTAACTGAAAGTACTTCTGTGGATTTAAGGATTGTTTATAATAGTTTGTAAACCATTAAATTTATTATTTCAATTATAATTATAATTTTGTTTTAGTTAACAGACATTTTATTTATATTATATATATATATATATATATTGTAACAGGAAATGGGTTCAAACCCTGTTACAATGGAAAGAGTAAATCAGGATATGTATGTATGTATGTGTGTGTTTTGTTTCATGAATTGGGTATTTGGAAAGAAACATGTAGCTACACATATATAGTTACATAAATAATAATAATAATAATAATAATAATAATAATAATAATAATAATAATAATAATAATAATAATAATAATAATAATAATAATAATAATAATAATAATAATAATAATAATAATAATAATAATAATAATAATAATAATAATAATAATAATAATAATAATAATAATAATAATAGCAGCAATGATGGGTTACTAATATTAATGTATATATTTTACTTTTTTTCTCTCACTTATTTTATTCTTATTTTGTGGCATACATGTATATTGATAAATATTGTGTTGAAGGGGATAAGAAAAATGAATAAAATCAAGAGATTTTCAAATATTTTAAAATATGAAGAAAAAAAGAAAGGAATTTCATTTACCTTCCACGAATCAATTAGTCGAATGGACTGTATTGTTATTGAAACATATTATAATTGATAGTTGGATTTTTATTTAAATTAATAATATTAATATATTATCAAGCTTCAAAACTTTGTGGAAATGATTTTTGTGTTAGCTAAAAGAAAAGAACAGGTGGAATGTCCATTAAAAAATTAAATTCTTGAGGATTCTATTGTCTTTTTATCAAGGTAAACAATGAAGCGCAGTTAGAGGGAATTTCCAAAAATAGCAAAAGTTAAAACCAAGTTGCTAAGTGGTTTTTCTTTTGTTCGTGTATTGGGTTAAAAGATTTTTGTTATAGATAAAAAAATAAAAGATTGTTGAGAGGGAGGACATTTTGTTTTTACAGTTGGCTATTGATTATTGCAGAGAGAAGGGAGAAGGCAATATGTGGCAAAAAGAAGAGATTTATAAAAATAATTTTGACCAGAAATATATAATGGAAACTCCATGAAATGCATGGGGTAAAGTTCTCATCATGCTGGGGGTCTATGTTAGATTCCAGCCCCTTCTGTACCTTTGAAACCACACAAGATATTAAGAGACAGATTGCCCTAAATATTATATTAAAAAAAAGAGAGAGAAAGAAAACATGACAAATGAATCCTGTGCCTGATGCCCACCATTCCATAGATCTATCATAGAATGATAAACTTCTTAATTAGAACATTGTATTGGAAGCCAAAATGGACTCGTGATTTTATCCATGTTCACCCAAAAAATTAGAATAAAAGTAAAAGAATTAATAACTACAAAGAGAGCACTCGGAAACATTTAATTTAATTACGAAGACTCATCAAAACAGTGGTAAATATATTTGATATTATTTCCAACCTTTAAATACACAAAATCAAATAGTGTAATAACTTTATACATATTTTGCTTAATAGATTTTATTCTTTAACTATAACATCCTGTAAACATAATATTATGTCATATACATGTGTATGCCACTTTATAATTTCTTCAAATAAATATAAATAGATTTTAAATTTAACAAAACAAAAGAATATATATATATATATTTTGTTTATTTGTCTCTTTTACATTTATATATATATATATATATATATATATAAATGTAAATATATATATATGTATATATATATATATATATATATATATATATATATTGGTTTGGAATACATGTCATATACTTTGAAATAGATTCCATTATTACTTTCCTAAGAGTGCATGTTGATATATGTTTGTGTGTTAGATTAAGGTAAAAGAAAGGGGAAGAGATTTTAATTCACTTGCTGTTTCTTCTCCGGCATGTTATGCCACCACCCCTGAACATAAGCTAGTATAAACTGGGCAAAAATTTATTGAATTAATTTATTGTTAGCGAATTCCGTGATTCTTGTTAAATAGCAAGATTGGCGCTTGGGCCATAGCTCATAAATGTGAACATTTGCACAATGAGAGAGTTAGTTAAGTTTGGGAGAGACTGAATTGGATTAATTTACATACATCTGTGTTTGTATTTAGCAGCCGAATTCCTTTTCCTCACCCTTGAATTACTGAATATTAGGAAAACTTCACATAAAGGAAAGGATAACTCAGAATATGGAAAAATTTTATATGGGAAGGGATGGTCAGAGCTATTAATACAATAAATGCATAGGAATATCTATTCACCCTCTGGAAAGAAATGCATGATCAGAAGTCAAATTTCAATAACTAGCTGATAATATATATAATATAAATGTGATATATATAATAGATATAAAGTGTGGTAAATGAGGGAAAGTGCAGTTTAGTTACAAGGGATGACCAATGATAGACTTTCGAAGAACAGAGAGTGGTGGGGTGAATACAGTCAAAAGAGATAGAGGGCACATCGCTAAAAAAAAATTTTTTTTTTTGTTAAATACAGGATTCGTTGCCGCTTACTTATATTTTTTTTTAAAAAGAAAAATGAAGAGAAAAATAATATGGTAAAACAAATAGTGGAGATATAAAAGTTTGAAGTACAAAAGCAGATAGGGCAAATAAAAAGAAGATATATATATATACCGTGTGGCAAAAATGGTCAAGGAGCTGGGACATTGAACCCGGCACATATGGTTAATATGAGTAGAAAACAAATAACAGAGAAAAATAGTGAAGGGGAAAGTGGATGAAAACCAGAGCACAGGGTAATATGAATAAAGAAATAACAGATAAGGGAAAGGAAATGGACATGTTTGAATGGATCATGAAAAAGTTACAGGAAATGGAAACAAGATTATGGAAAGAAGTAAATGACGTAAAGAGAGAAGTAAATGAAAGGATATTAGAGGGGCAGAGAGAAAATGAGAAAAGATTGTTAGAATTGGAGAAAAAGTTATGTGAAGAAATAAGAAGCAGTAAGGTAGGAGTGGGGGAGAGTGAAAAGCAAGTGAGAGATAAATTAGAAGTGAAGGAAAATACAGAGGAAAGTGAAATTAAGCCAAGGGCTGAAGGGAAAGATGAAGAAAAGGGAAATATAGGCTGAGTCATAGGGGAGAAGATAATGGAAGAGCAGCAAACCATGGAGAAATGGATAGGTAGCCAGACAAATGTTAAACAATTCCTTAAGATCCATTCATTCGCCAGCCAAATAGAAGAGGCACCAGTAGAGCACTTCAAGAGCCTATAGAGATACTTTAGTTTAAATGAAATGTCTGAAGGAAACAAGGTAATAATAGTGTGTAGCAACTTGGCGGGGAATGAACATTTAAAGAGTATACTGAATCTGTGCATGAAACGTTTTGGTCAGAAGAGCAGCAAGTGGTTGTTAGATACTGTATAATGCAAGAAAAGTATAGAGTAAATGGGCAAGAGAACTACACGCAATTTTATTGGCAACAAGTGGTTAAATTGCAAACTTTGGATGAATGCGATATGACAGAGTGACACATAATTAGAATCATCAAGCATAATTTGCCAAAAAGGATCAAACAGATGCTGATAGGAAATGGGAGGTCATCAATTGAAGAGGTGGCCAAAATGTTGAACACTATAGATATGAGCGAAAGTGAACAGGGAAGGAAATAGATGTACATGCAGGTATAAGGAAGGGAGAGGTGGATCAGAATGGTTTTTTTGTGTGTTTTGTTGTTATAGTTTGTTTTATTAGCCATAAAAATAAGTATACCTCATTTCGAAGTCTTTCAAATGGGGGGGGGGCATTGTAACAGGAACTGGGTTCAAACCCTGTTACAAGGGAAAGAGTAAATCAGGCTATGTATGTGTGTGTGTTTTGTTTCATGAGTTGGGTATTTGGAAAGGACCATGTAGCTACACATAATAATAATAATAGTGGTGATGGGTTACTAATATTAATGTATATATTTTACTTTCTTTTTCTCATTTATTTTATTATTTTGTGGCATACATGTATATTGATAAATATTGTGTTGAAGGAGATAAGAAAAATGAATAAAATCAAGAGATTTTCAAATATTTTAAAATATGAAGAAAAAAGAAAAGAATTTCATTTACCTTCCACGAATCAATTAGTCGAACAGACTGTATTGTTATTGAAATGTATTATAATTGATAGTTGGATTTTTATTTAAATTAATAATATTAATATATTATCAAGCTTCAAAATTTTTCTGAAATGATTTTTGTGTTAGCTAAAAGAAAAGAACAGGCAGAATGTCTATTAAAAAATTAAATTCTTGGGGATTATATTGTCTGTTTATCAAGGTAAACAACAAAGCACAGTTAGAAAGAATTTCCAAAAATAGCAAAAGTTAAAACCAAGTTGCTAAGTGGTTTTTCTTTTGTTTGCGTATTGGGTTAAAAGATTTTTGTTATAGATAAAAATAAAAGATTGTTGAGAGGAAGGACATTTTGTTTTTGGCAGTTGGCTATTGATTATTGCAGAGAGAAAGCAGAAGGCAATATGTGACAAAAAGCAGAGATTTATAAAAATAAATTTGACCAGAAATATATAAAGGAAACTCCATGAAATGCATGGGGTAAAGTTCTCATCGTGCTGGGGGTCTATGTTAGACTCCAGCTCCTTCTGTACCTTTGAGGCCTTGCAAGATATTAAGAGACAGATTGCCCTAAATATTATATTAAAAAAAAAAGAGAAAACATGAGAAATGGATCCTGCGCCTGATGCCCACCATTCCACAGATCTATCATGGAATGATAAAATTCTTAATTATAACATTGAATTGGAAGACAAAATGGACTTGCAATTTTATCCACATTCACCCAAGGAATTAGAATAGAAGTAAAAGAATTAATAACTACAAAGAGTGCACTCAGAAACATTTAATTTAATTATGAAGACTCGTCAAAACAGTGGTAAATATATTTGATATTATATCCAACCTTTAAATACACAAAATCAAATAGTGTAATAACTTTATATGTATTTTGCTTAATAGATTTTATTCTTTAACTATAACATCCTGTAAACAGAATATTATGTCATATACATGTGTGTGCCACTTTATAATTTCTTCAAATAAATATAAATAGATTTTAAATTTAACAAAACAATCTCTCTCTATTTTTTGTTTATTTGTCTCTTTTATATATATATATATATATATATATATATATATATATATATATATATATATATATATATATATATATATATATATATATATATATATATATATATATATATATATATATATATTGGTTTGGAATACATGTCATATGCTTTGAAATAGATTTCATTATTACTTTCCTAAGAGTGCATATTGATATATGTTTGTGCATTAGATTAAGGTAAAAGAAAGAGAAAGAGATTTTAATTCATCTGCCATTTCTTCTTCGGTGTGTTATGCCAACACCCCTGAACACAAGCTAGTATAAACTGGACAAGAGCTTAAAATTTATTGAGTTAATTTATTGTTAGTGAATTCCGCAATTCTTGTTAAATAGCAAGATTGGTGCTTGGGCCATAGCCCATAAATGCGGACATTTGCACAATGAGAGAGTTAGTTAAATTTGGGAGGGACTGAATTGGATTAATTTACGTACATCCATGTTTGTATTTAGCAGCCAAATTCCTTTTCCTCACCCTTGAATGACCAAATATTAGGAAAACTTCACAAAAAGAGAAGGATGACTCAGAACATGGGAAAATTTTATATGGGAGGGGATGGTTAGTGCTAATTATACAATAAATGCATAGGCATGTCTATTCACCCTCTGGAAAGAAATGCACGATCAGAAGTCAAATCTCAATAACTAGCTGATAATATATATATAATAGATATAAAGTGTGGTAAATGAGGGAAAGTGTGGTTTAGTTACTATATATATATATATATATATATATATATATATAGTATATATATTTTTTTCATATATATATATATATATATATATATATATATATATATATATATACTGTAAATGAAAAAAATCTTTTTCGAATCTCATACTGTGTATTAGTTTTCTGATACAAAAATTATTCCATCCAGCAATACAAAGCATTCTGTTAAAATTTTATAAAATCTCTAATAAAAATTTTATGTAACAAGATAGAATATTTCTTTGCTGAATTAGATTGACAACATGTCCTTGAAATCTCATTCATTTTTATCAGTGTTAAGACTGTAATAAAGAAATGTTATGCTTCAAGTAAAAATAAGGTTCTGATTGTGCACAAATTAAAGAATATTCATTCATATGTACATTAGATGGTTCTCAAATAAGATTAGAAACTGGATTAATAAAAGTATTTGTATCTTCTTTTACTTTACATTCAGATGATTTTATTAAAAACAATTTTAGAAGGAAAAAAAAAGACGTAAAATGATAGGATTCCATAAGGCTGGAATATGCTATATTTCATAATATTTATTTAAATAGTTTGACATTTTTAAAGTTTCAATAGATTGCTTCATAGTTCTTAAATTATATTTTTCCAATTTGGTTAGTATTTTAGTACTAGCAAGTCAGGGTATGATCAATATAAAATAAATGTAAAAGCTTATGTAATTAAATTTTGAAAGGCATTTTTATGTTCCCTAACTCTGACACCAACAAGTTTATTTGATTGAAGCACATTGTTTTTTGGACACTGTGAGCATGGAATTTCATAGACTCCTTGGTATTCTAAAAGTATTCAGTCTTTGGACTTATGGAAAAGATGATCAAGTTTTTTATTAGTGGAAAAGATTGTCTTGATGTTGAAATTAGATAGATTTATCAGTTACTCTTTAATATAAGGTAAAATAATTTTATAACTAATTGAAGAATTCTCCACTTTGCCATTGTTTCTCTTTTTGAGATCAGCACTATGTAAAGCCTTATATGTAATGTCTTTACTGTGACCAATAGAAAATAGAATATTTTTAGTTAATACTATTTCTTGAGAAAGATGATTTTTATCAGAAAAACTATATGCTCTCATCAAAAGATTTTATACCACAGAAAATCAGTTGAGAATAAAATTGATTTATCTATTTGTATGAGTCGATTTTCTATAAACAAATATTCAGAAAAAGCCATCATGTACTTTACAATCAAATTATTTCGAGAAGAAAATATTTTATTACTTTCAACTTCCATAGTAAAGTTAATATTAAAATGATATTCATTAAAACAATACCATGAGGATATATATAAAATGTATTGTTTACATATTTGAGCCAAATGGAAAATCTCTTACCAAATGCATTCACTACTTACTTTCAAAAATCAAACTTTATTTACACATTAGAGTGGATAAAAAGCAATCAATGATAGGATAACATTGTCTATAAGAAAGTTTCAATGTATACATATAAATGTGGTATGCAAGCCATGTATATAGAAATATCAAAAGTTGTATTAGACCAATAATTTAGTTTTAAGAGCAGTATAAGAAACTCATGATGGTTAATTAATGCAAGTATGAAAGAAACATAAATAACTATAAATAAAATCAAAGATTATATTAATGCCTTAAGGCATCATATCATGAGCTTAATTAGTTAGGAATATAAAGTAACTCAAATCTATATATAAGGTTTGGAAATTCCATTGATTAATGATTATTTTGTAGAGGGATTTGAAAAAATGATTAATCATCGAGCCATCACAGCCATGATCAAATATCATGCTACATCTGGCAGTCCAAATTGAGAAGTTAATGAAAGTGGCCAGTCTTATTGTTATGCATTCACTACTTGATTTTCAAAATAGTTCATGAAGAAATAAAAAACCTTTTACTTGTTTATATTTTTGAAAAGCAAAAATAAAAAATGTATTTTCAAAGAAATGTTTTGCTAATGGAATAATAAATTAGATTAATTATTGTATTGAATTATTATAGGTATAGTCTCTTCAACAGAAAACATGGACAATATAGAAGAGAAATCAAAACTGATAAATAAATCATTTTTAGTATGCTTTACATTTTTAATAATAAAAATAAGCTGAATTTCCAGTTCTAGATGGAATGTTATCTCTTAATAATAGAAAACATTGGGCTGAAAATTGAGCCAAATATGTAAGAAAACTTAAAGATCATACAATACATCTCAATGGTATCTCAGGTTTATAAATTTTAGATAAATCATAAAATTTAGGGTTGGAGAAATTTTAATTTTTATATCCTCATCAATGTTGAAATGTTTGATTAGGATTTATATATTATTGATATCAAAAAAAGAGAAAAATAATAGCAATGTTGAAAAATTTTCAGCTAGTTATAGAATTATTTTACCTTATACTATAGGGGAAGACTTATAAAATCAGTAGATGACTATCTAATTTTGATTTTTAAGATTAACTTTTTCACAAGCAAAAACTTGGTGATTTTTCACCACAAACCTAAAGATTAAGTATTTTTAAAACACGGAGATATATATAAAATTCCATGTTCACAGTGCCCAAGAAGTGATGTGTGTCAATTAAATAGAAAGCATAAAAATTCCTTCAATCAAAAATTGATTGCATCTATTTTTACATTGCATTTTTTAAAAAATTAGTCACATTCCTGATTTTGATAATACTAAAATACTAGCTACTTTAGAAAAGTATGATTTAAGAATTATGAGAGAATCTATGGAAATTTTAAAAAGGGCAAACAGTTTAAATAAATGTGCTGAAATGTAGTATATTCTAATCTCTTTCTTCTTTTAATGTTCATTTTTAATACATCAACTAATTGTAAATCAAATGAAAATGCAATTTTTTTTGTTAATCCACCTTCTATTCTGATTGAACAACCATGTAATATACATATACATGATATTGTGCAATCATAATCTCATTATTACATGAACATAGCAATTCTTCAGTACAGTTTTAGCTTTGACAAAGATGAATAGAATTTTATCTAAAATATATTAATGTACAATAACCAGAATTGTTTTAATTTATCTTAAAAAATTGAATTATTTTACATTGAAATTGGTCAAATGTAATGCAAAAATTTGAAATAATGTTAATAACTAAGAAAAACATATGAAAATAGCCTGCAGTAAATCAAAGGAATTATATTTCAACCAATAATTACATAGAAATGCTGGCGATTTCTTGTGACTTAGAAATTATGATATCTGATTATTCATTTTTGTTGTCTTTTCTTCATCTAAAATTAAATATTTTAAATAAAAATCTAAATCTATCCACATTATTAGCTAATATGGTGTAAAAAAGTAATCATAAAATCCCAAAATATTTATAAAAAATAGTTGTGTTTTACTAGCTATTATGGAATGTCATTGATATGCAAATAGTTGTCAATGTTATTCACTTGTCTTTAATAGAGGTCAAGTGCTATTCATTTTCCCTTGATTATTTTTCTTGTAAAATTTAAAAATTTTCAAATAAAAGTTTATATTTAAATAAATTAATGTAAAAACTTAATTATGAATGTAAAAAAAAAAGAGAAATATATTTATTTACATTCAAAATCTATTATGAAAGCATAAAACATTTTGTATTGATTTCTGACTTTACCTGGAGAACAATAGCCAAAGTGGACAGTCAGTGTTTTGTGCATTTTATAAGGGAAAAGATGTGGGACTGTATGCAATAGATCACAATCAGAAATTGATTTTTTGTGAAAAATAATGCCAATAATGATTTTTTTAAATTAAAATTTAAATACCGATAAAGCTATGAATTTACAATAAATAAGCATAAAATAGAGAAATTGTGACCAAAAATGGTAAATAGATGGTGCAAAATTTTTCTGGTTTCCAGTTTGAAGTTCTGAAAAAAATGTAAACACCCTCAAATACACTTTCACTTAAAAAGTTACCCTCAATGTCTAAAAGTTTGGCCACCCCGGTATATACAAATACCTATGATATAATTTAATTTAAAAATTATTCACTTTATTCTATTGACAAAAATAATTAACAATAAAAAATACAGTATACAATATTAATATAGTGAAAGAAAGAACATATTTATATATTATATATTGATGTTGTGTTCAAATTTAGTTTAATATACAATTGTACATATTTACTGAAACATTTTATTTATTTTTCAATGCAAGAAAAAATCTTGTATTAATGATTATGAAAAAGAAATGCAGAAGATACACATATGACATACATGATAAAGTAAACTGAATGGCATAGACATTATGATACTGAATTATATTGTAGACCTTCTTAAAATGCATCAGATACATAATTTGTTTCAGATAATATTAGAGCACCAAATGATGCAGATGAAGTAAACCTCTCTCCCTGGGGAATATAAAATAATGATAGAAACAAAAAGATTAATAGTTTCTTCTTTGATTTTTTTCAACTTTTTAAAAAATGCTAAGATAAAAGTTTTTTTTATTTCAATTTGTTAAAATAAATTTTCAAGGGATTTTAAAACTTTGATAATTATATCTATAAAAGATGGAAGTTGGTAAAAATTTTAAATTTAGAAATTATAATATAGAAATGATAAATATAATACTAACAAGATGTAGCTAATCTACATAAGAATTTATTAAATTATATAAAAAATTATGAATATAACTATAAGATTATTAAAAATATACTTTTTAATTTTAAGAAATCTATATTAGATAATAGCATTTCTAGAAAAATGATTATAATGAAGATAGTAACAATAGTTCAAATAAGAAATGGATCAACTTTCATATTATCTCAAAATTTAAATAAATTAATAAAAAAACAAAAAGTATATTGATAAGTATATAAATATTGGATGGTTGAATAGTAAAAGTCAGGATAAATTAATAAGTAATTATAAATTGAGAAATCAAAAAATACAAAAAAGAAATCGTATATAAAATTAACCTTTGACCATTGCAATATGATTTACTATAGTCATGCAGTAAAACAGTTAGAGATAAGAACCAAAGAACATAATAATGCTTTTAATAGGTGAGATGATAAATCTTTATACATTCACATATGGACATTAGATGCTACAAAAAATATAAAACCTTAAATTATATTTTAGGTTTAAAAAGAAGATAAATATATAAAACATATTACATTAAGCATAACTTAAATAATTGTATGAATATTTATAAAACTTCAATAAATTTAGTTAACAACTGGTCAAAATATGAAATATTAAATAACAATAAAAATCCAAAAAAGAAGGCAAATATATAAAACATTGTGTTAAACATAATTTGAATAATTGTACGAATATTTATAAAACTTTGATTAGTTTAGTTAACAACTGATCAATTAAAAATAAATGAAAAATTATATAAAATTGTATTATTTATTCTGTACATTATGTTATAATAACTACTCTTTCTTACTGCATTGTCAAATATATACCATATAATATTAAAGCATCCATGCACTTTACTACTGTTACACAATGCTTTATTTACCACCCTCTTTTACAGTTTACAGTTTCAAAACTGTAAACTGTAAAAGAGGGTGGTAAATAAAGCATTGTTTAACAGTAGTAAAGTGCATGAATGATTTAGTATTATATAGCATATTATGGTATATAGTCATTTTTTTGTTATATTGAATCTCTATATGAAGGTTTTATTCTATTTTACTGATGTTTTATTTTGTTATTGTTATTTTACTTCCATTATAGAACACTATATGGTGTTCTGTCTGCAGTAATTGCTTTAATAGATATTATTAAAAAATTATATGAAAATAATTATTATATATATCAATTAGGGAATGTAGAATCAATTAAAGTTAAAAATGGGATGGGACTAAGACAAGGATGCCCTATGTCACCTATTTTGTTTGTGTTGTATTTGAGTGAAATGGAAAGAGAAATAGAAAGATTAGGAAGAGGGATAAAGGTACCGTTAATAGGTAGTAAGGAACTGTATATTTTGTCAGGTCTTTTTTTTTGCGGATGATATAGGTACCGTTAATAGGTAGTAAGGGGGTGTATATTTTGTCAGGTCTTTTTTTTTGCGGATGATATATTTTTGTGTGCAGAAAAAAGAGAAGATATGGAAGTTATGCTAAGGACTTGTGCAAGGGTGGGTAAAGAGATGGGGATTAAATTTAGTGAAGAAAAATCAAATATAATGATGGTTAATACTGGGAAAAGAGAAGATGTAGAATTTTTATTGGGAGATATTAAGTTAAGTGTTGTGAATAGATATAGTTATTTGGGAATTATTTTAAGTAATCAGAAAATTTATTTGGATGAATGGGAGAAAAAATTGATAAATGAAGCAAAGAAAAAAATGGGATTGATAAAGAAATTAACAGTGTTTTCATATAATAAATATGATGTAGCTAGAATTATATGGAAAGGAGTTGCAGAGCAGGGTTAACATATGGTAATGATGCATTATATGTTAGTAAAGAGATATTAAACAATTTTGATATTTAAATTTTGTAATCTGAAACCACTTTTTTTTAAATACCCACAGTACTGTTTTTTTTCTTTTTCTTTTTAAAACTTTTTATTGTTTTGAATATATTATATAACTTCTTTAGTGATTTCAACAAATCAATTTTTTTTAAATTCTATTACTACCTGAAAAGTTTTTTTTTTTTTTTATAATTTTGCCATCAGTTTTTAAAAAATCTTTAAAATTATTAATGATCTAACTTTATAAAGTCTTTTAACATTGTAAGTTATAATTTTTGATTTTAATTCATCTATTTTTCCTTCTACAAATGTGATAGCAAATGGTTTTTATCATTTCATTAATTAATTATTAAAGTTGGCCTTGAATAATGCCCAATCTGTTATTATATTAGATGAATATATGACCTTGGCTTACCAAATAATGCATATCTTAATCAAGTTGTTGCATAAACATATATTTTATATCATACAAACCAAATATCATTTATTATGTTGAATATATTTGTTTCCTAAAATATATTCTATATAATCACCTTGATGTTTTTTATTTCCACTTTAGAATTTTGTCAAAAATAAAAGTAATAAAATACAATTTTACAAATCTATGTTTTCTTTTATTTCTATTTCCAAATACAAATTTATCCTCAATATTTTCCAATTCCAGCTTAAAATCTTCCATAGCAATTTTAAAATATTGTGTGGTCTGATAAAAACATTCTGCATATTAAGATAAAACTTAAACCACTAAACATCACATGATCACTATTTCTTATGCTAGCACATTACTGTTATTAAAACAGGAAAAACTCTCCATATAGTAGTGCCACTCAGTACTAACCAGAGTAATCATTAGATCCTAAGATCTAAGTGCAGTGCTCTCAGATCCAAATCTCCTCACTGATGAAGGCCACAAGCCAGAAACTAGTCTGGGGATATTGAATGAGTAGGCACTAGAGAGCAATTTTATGCACAAGCCTTCTGGCATCTATTGATTACTCTGGTTGGCACTGAGTGGCACTACTGTATGGAGAGTTTTTCCTGTTTTAATAAGGTAAAACTTCTGTGTCTTATCAAAATGTGAAATTATTGATCATAAATTGAAATTATTTGCATTTGTGATCTTCCACTAAGTTGAATAATTATTATTCCTACTTTATCTAATATATCATCATTTTTGCCATGTTATTTCTTCTTTTTCTTTTATAATAAATCTCATTCATTTCTACTTCCAATATTTGAGATTGTCTATTAATATTTTTTTACTGCATGAATTCCACAGTAGTCTGTTTAATATAAGACTGGACTTCCAATTCATGAAGTATTCCTTCACTTAAAATGATATGCAGTTGTAGAGAGCTAAATAAAAGGAATAACATTAAATGGAAAACCAAGTTCATAATCTAGACACTCTTAGCATCATTTAGCTTTACTCATTAACCATTGTCTTTGCTGACAACTTTACAATATTTGGGATAAGAAAACCATAGTTTATTTAGCCTGTAAATGATCAATCATACTTTCACAAATTTATCCTACCTTCAAAAACCTCAAATTTGATAATATTTAATAATTATTCTATATCTAAGAAATATAAATATAATCTTTTTTAATCATAAGCTCAAATGTAAAAGCAACTCAACAAACACATATTGATAAGCAGCTGTTTTATATTACAGTTATAATATGAATAATAATAAAAATAGTAATAATAGTTGCTATGACAAGAGTATGTGGAATAGATACTAGAATGTTTGTTTGTTTTTAGGAATGAACATGTTTTTAAGTTATATTACAGCTCAGTATACTTCAGAACATTTTAAGTACAAATTTGTATAAGATGGATTTATATATTTTTACATAAATAATCAGAATTAGATTGTTTTTAAGTTTCTGGCCCATAGCTGCCCATCCAATGTTAATCATTAAATTGGAATATTGTTATATTTATCTAAATCCTAAAATATTAGAATGGAAAATGTTCAAACTTTAGCCTCCTGGCACTGTCTATCCTAGTGAACACATTTATTGATACACACACACATTATATATATATAAAATAATATCATAAAAATTATATTATGTACTTTTGCATATAGCTAGTTTATTGTTTTCAAGTATAAGCTTAAAGTTTCAACTATTTTACAATCTTTTTCAAACATATTTGAAATAACTATTATTGTTTTTATTACTAATATTTATTATAATATAAAATTTTCAAAAAACCAAAAGAAAAGGATAAGGATTTTAACAATATTATTAATAGATTTTGTTTTATAACCATTTTTGAACTATAATAGAATATTTAAGTATATAATACATGCTATAATGAATAAAATTTCTAGTGTAATTTTCATTACCCATTTTCACACAAGGTAAGAATTCCACTTTTAACATCTTGTGGGGATGTAGTCATCAACATACAACCAAAGGGATTTGAAAAAGATCTGCAATCCCAAGATGCACCACATTTCATACTAAACCAGCACTTTTCAGTTGACCCAGAAAACAATCTCTTACATTGTGGTTTAGACCAACTGATAAGTGCTGGTTCAACATGAAATATGCTTTTTAGAAATTATAGATATTTTTCGCATATTTTTGATTATATGATGATGACTACATCCTCATGAGGTGTTAAAAGTGGATAAAAACCAGTTTCTATCTGGCAGGAGAATGGTGTAATGAAAATTACACTACAGAAATGTTATTCATTATTGAATGATCTCTAGTCTAGTGAATAACTAATAAAAATTATTAATATAATACATGCTGTTTCTCTTTGATTTAAAAATTTTAATATAAAAAATCAAGAGTAATATATATACATATATATATATATGAACACATATGAAATGCACATTCTCTTTTTTAGTTGTTGTTGTCAAATACAGACAGATATATATGTAAGCATACATAGAGATATTTGTAAGAATAATTGATCTCATAACAAAATAAAACTATTCTGTTTTCATTTAATGATATCTACCATAACATCTACCATAAAAAGAATTATAATTAAATTTAAATTTTCAAAAAGAAAAAAAATACAATTATTTATGTTTTGTTTTTAAATAAGGTAAAAAAAATATTTATTTATTTTTAAAACACTTCAATCATTTGAAAAGCTTTTATATAGATGAAATTGATTATATAATGAATGTGTTATAGGTACTAGAAATATTTAAAAAAAAAGAGAGAATTAAAGACTATAAAAAATAAATAAATTTATAACTGCAAATAAAAAATATGTTATAGAATTTATCCTAATTAATAATTATTCAACTATAAATATTGACAAAGATTATGATTTAATGTTTTCTAAAAATTATATCACTTAAACAATTTCACAACTTTCATACTTTTCTATTTACTATGATCACTGTCATTTTTTTGTTATTATTAAATTGTACAGCACATAAAGTAATCTGTGATAAAATTATAAAACCAGTAATATATTATTCATTTTTCTGGATGAAATGCCATTGTAAAAATACATTTTCATTGGATCTAGCATGTAAAAGAAATGAATGGCAATTTGTGGAAGAAGTAGACTATTTATTTTATAAAAAAAATATTTCAAAAGCTCTCCTAAGAGATGGATTATTGACTACTTTCACCGAAACGATATGGCAGATAATAAAATATAATTTAGAGCTGCAATTAGATCCCTGCTGAATTTTTTCAAAAATGAAGATAGCTGGAAGAGTTATTAAATGACTGTGAAGCAAGATATCATACAAACTAAATATTAGATCAACTTATAATATATGGTGATCTATGTACGATATATTGCAAATTTTCAACATTAACTTTGTAATCTTGGCTTTTGTATTTTTGGTTGGTCTTTCTTTTTTGAAGTTAAAATGGACACACTTATTAAATAATGGCTTCTAATGATTATAATATATAAATGTGTATATATGCAAATGTACTGTGAATACAAGCATGCCTGTTTTTTTATTTAAATTAAAATATTACATAAATTTAATAACTTTGAATCAGAATTATTTATTATAAGAAATCTATTATCTGTTTTAAAATGTTGCTTACCTATGCTTTATAATGAGTCCCACGTTAAATTATTTTATAAATTTGGCGTATTTTGATTGATCACAATTTTAAAATCATTAGATTTTTAAATACGTTATCTTGTAGTTCAACATTACTGAAATAAATTATATTTTTCTGACGTGAGAATGTGCTTAGAATCCTAGGATATAATAAATACTTGATACTTCTAATTGCCGTCACTGTTGTAAGTAATTTGTTTTTATTTATTTATTTATTTATTTTTGGTTCAAGTATTGATTGAATATTTTTTTTTATTGCTTTAATATTAAATCCATTGCTTTAGGATTAATAAAATATGAATTTAGATTTTTTTATAAGATTGCATTAAACAATAATTTTTTTTTTTTAAAAAAAAAGCAAACTTAGGCTGGTACAAGCAGGGGTTATAATAATTTAACATTTCTTTGTTAATTAATGCTTTTATTTTTACAGGATTTTAAAATAAACATTACTTTAAAATGTAATATTATGAAATAGTACTAAAATAAATTTCCTCTTTCATTAATATATATAAAATGATTATATAGGGTATATGAGCACAGACTTTCACATACCCCACCACTCTTCACACTATCCCATAACACTGATACACTTGAACACATATATGTTGAAAAGATAAATAATCACCAATATACGTATTTCATGCTAAACCAGCAATCATCAGTTGGTCCAGATTACCATCTCCACACATATATGCTATAAGTGCTCAGATATATATTAAGATAGCCAATCCTCATACTTTAATGGACAGGCTTCAATCTACTCCACACTCCAAATCTTCAACCGTCCATCCAACTGAAAATCTGATGATGAAATGCTCAAAGGCCACCCTGAGGCTGAGATTCTTGTCACACCCATGTTGACCTAAGGTCATTCTGACCCCTCATGTACAGGACATAATCCATTTAATACATATACAAGGGATGGGCAGACATCTTCTTTTCAACATATATGTGTTCAAGTGTATCAGTGTTATGGGATAGTGTGGAGAGTGGTGGGGTGTGTGAAAGTCTGTGCTCATATACCCTATATATTACATATATAGACACAGGTATATAATAAGCCTCTGTTTCAGTTATAAAATGATTATATAAATTTATATATAGTTAGAGCTATTCACAGAGTAAAGATAATTCCTGAATTATTAAAAATATATAATTGCTACCTAGAAGATAAAAATTAGATTTAGAAAAAAATATATATTGGTACAGCTTATCTCCTCTTATTATTTGAACATTTGAAAAATATATAATAGAAAGAAATGTAAACATTTTGGAAAATATGTAAAAGGAAAAAAGTAAAAGTTAGATAAGAATATAAAAATGCTTTTAAATTGGAGAAAAATAGAATGAGGCTAAAAAAACTGTATATTAAAAATTGAAAAATAATGTTTTGAAGACTGACTAAATTAATAATAAAATATTTATCTGTAAACCCAAAAATCAGTTTGTGTAAAAGAAAAGCAGATAATTTCTTGATAATAATGGAAAAATTTATTTAAAAAATTGATGAATCTAACAGGGAAGCTATAAAAAGATTTTACATTTATAATGATAAAAAAATATATAAAAGAAAAATGACTTATATGGGGAAAAAGAATAAATTGCTTATAAGTAATAAGTGATTCAGACACATAATCAATCATTAATAATAATTAGATTTAGTAGTCAAAAAAATCATAACAGATTAACACTAGATAGAGTTGCAATTGAAGCTTGGATCAAGTTATTTTAGATGTGGACACATATCTTTAAAAATAGATAGAATTTTCTGTGGCTTTTCATAGATATAGAAGTTGGATAATAAAAAAAATTGATAATTTTGAGCTGTGATCTTTGGGAAGACTTTTGAAAGTTCCACATATTGCAAAGAAAGTTAACAAATGGGAACTAAGATAAAATTTTAAGGGTTTGAAGCATAAATAATTAAGTTGGAATTGCTATGGTTTGATCATATCATGAAATGGTCTAATTCATTAGAAATGTCTATACTGCTTGAAAAAATTAGAATAAAATGACAAGCAATAAAGTGGATGTATACCACTAATGTGCCTTAGAACTCCATAAAAAGCAAAACGATAATAAAAGCATTCTAAAAAAAAAATTATGTGTTTGCCAACAGTAGATATCTTTTAAAGACATTTACTAATAACAGTAAATCTTTAATGCCAGATAAAATATTTTGAGATTATAATTTAGTATGCATGCTTAATTAAAAGATATTATAACTAGTGCTGATATTTGATCATGATTAGCAGTAATCTAACAGTGCTTGCCATTATTTTGTTTTGTTTCAGCTTTCATATTTAGAGTTATTTGAAACTTTAACGAGATAGATCAGTTTAAATATACATAATAAAATAATTAAAGCTTTGGCATGACATATATATATATTTAATTAAAATAAAATATCTATTACAGAGTAATTATTGTAATAAAATTGTAATACAAGTAATAAATTATAACGGTGATAATATATTTTATAAATAATTATAATAAACCATTGAAGTACATGTAATTAATTTTCTAACCTTCACCTGAAAATCATTTCCATTCAAATTTAGTAATATATGTCAAACCCCATGATTTATGAATTTTAAGATTAGCACATGTATTTATCAAAATTGACTCCTTAATTTTTCTTTTATTATGATTCTCTCCTCATAAAAAAATGTTAAGTATTTTCTAGATCGAAATTGAAACTAAACTTGTATGTTTCGTCATAATCAAAAAAGACAGATGCCATTATTAAATAATTATTACTCTTAATTTTTATAAATTTATATAATAATTGATGCTCTTTTAACCTTTTATCAAGACTATATCTCAATTCGCCTATATCTGGATTCAGTTTTGCACTTGCATAAGGTTTGATTGGCAATAATACTTTTTTATTTTAAAAATATAATATGTTTTTTAATTATTTACCAATCTATTAACATTAGGTGGAACATAAAATGAAACATTATATACTGTATATTTTGTAAAAAAAAATTAGCTTAAGGATTTGAAACGTATGGAATAGATTCCATCATTTATTATTAATTTTCTGCTCCTTTAAAATAGTATATTGCTTTTTAAATTGACATAAATTGTAATAAATTTGTTTAATGTTATAACCAAATTCAATCAACTCTTTTGTAAATGTTTCAATATTTTGTGATGTATCACTCTCATGACAATACAATTTTTTATGGCAAATTAAAAAGATCCAAGACTTGCCATCTTATGCATAACTGGTATTTTTGATTTACAATGAATATAATCTCTTTCCTGCAATGGTTTGATTATCAATTTATAATTTAATAAACCATTATCTCTTTTAACATACAAATTAAGATATTTAATAGTTTTCTTCTGTTCTTTTTCATCAGTCCATTTCAAACTATTCAATTTGATTAATTCATTCACAAAACAATTTATATTATCTTCATATCCATAAGCAAAAACAGCATCAACATATTTTTTTTAAATTTTATTGTTGATAATAAAATTGAGATGTAGTCTTGAGAAAATGTTAAAAGAGCATCAATTTTTCTACGAATTTATAAAAATTAAGGGTAATAATTATTTAATAATGGCATCTATCTTTTTTGATTACGACAAAATATAAGATTTTAGTTTCAATTTCGAATTGGAATATACTTACATTTTTCATGAAAAAAGAACCATAATGAAAGAAAAATTAAGAAGGCAATTTTGATAAATATAAATAAGATATGTTTAATTAACAGACAATGTCTTAATGTTAAAATTCATGAATCATGGGATATAATATGAATAACTAAATTTGAATTGAAATGGTTTTCATTTGAAAAAATAAAAAATTAACTTAAAGTATTTCAGTGGTTTATTGTAATTATTTATAAAATATATTATTATTGTTACAATTTAATATATATATTACAGTGATCTAATTAGCATATTATGTAAAATAATAGACATTATATACATCAATGTTATTTCACATACACATTAAAACAAAGCAATTTTAATATTTTGTATAAAAAATAAGTTAGTTTATTTAAAATTTTATTATGGCTTGTATTATTATTATGCTATTGTTAATATATCATTGTAATTACTGTTGTTATTAATTTTATACAGTAGATATTATTAGTATGATTATATTAATATTGCTGTTATTGTTACAGTTGTTATTATTATGCAATTATATTATTGTCAATAAGGTTATTATATTGTTGATTCTGTTGTGTAATTATTAATATGTAATCATTATTATCATTATTGTTATTTTAATATTGTTTTGTTGTTATTATTATAGCATGTCAAGTGAATGTTGACAGACCTCGATTATATTACAATAAGTATTGTTTATTGTACTATAAATGTATTTTACTGAACAGGCTTCATTATTCTCACCATTCCAACAATTCAACCATCCATTTTATTTAAAAATCAATGATGGAGCACTCAAAACTCTTGGAATTGATATTGAAGTCATACCCATGTAGACTATGTCAATCTAACCCCTTATATTATTAGAACAATATGTATCAATTTATATTAATAGGAAAGGGATGGGCTGGACTTATAACATATGTATTTTCAAAGTAAAATAGGCTAATTAAATATTGCATTGGAAATAGGTTACACCATAGCATAAGTATAGCCCATTCCTCTTCTATTAATATAAATGGATACATATCTGATAATATAAGGGGTTAGATTGATATGATATCTACAAGGGTATGACTAAAATAACAAATCCACCAAGAACTTTGAGTATTTCATCATTGGTTTTTACTGAAATGGATGATTGAACTGTTGGAAAAATGAGAAGATTAAAGATAACTTGCCTTTAAGCTTGCATTTTATGATCTCTAGACTGATGTAAGCCAATAAGCTCAAAACCAGCTGGTCTGGAGGTGGGAATACATGATAGAGATTTTGACTTTTATCTCTTTTGGCACTTATGTAAACAAAGCTTGTTTGAAGCTATTGGTAAAGTTCATCTAGTGATCATATATATATATATATATATATATATATATATATATATAAAAAATATATATATATATATATATATATATAAAGATTAGATGCATTATGTCTATAGTATGCATATATAAATTCATATTATAATATAAACAAAAATTTTAAAAATAATTTTATTAATAATAAAGTGAGAAAGCATATTTACATATTTATTTACAGCACTCTGTCTGTTCAATCATTCATAATTCTATTTCATCACAATTAAATACTAGTTCTGACATTTTTTTCAATTATTTTTTAAAATTCTAATGAAAACATAATGACAGCTTTATTATAGGAAAGTGCAGATTCACTAGTTACTTTAATATTTTAATGTCTGTAATGGTTTATAATATATATGATTCGCTATTTGCAGACAATAGTTTGGAATTGTGATTTTTCACAAATCTGCCATTTTATAATTTCTGATTAGCCAATTTAAGAGTATGTCCTCTTACTTTTCTTACTGAAACTATAATTTCTTTCTTCATTACCACTATGAGTGTGAGGCAAATGGCCTCGAAAGCACTTAGAATATAATAATTTTTGGAATCTTTATAGCTTCTCGTTCAAGTGTTTCATACGCTTTTTAATTTGTATATTCCTCATTTAATGAAACTATTTTACAACTTTTTTTGGATTTATTGCTCAATACTACAATACATTTTATATACAGGCAAATAATGAATTCTTCTTAAATCATGAAGAAAATGTTATTAATGTTTGAGATTTGAACATTGTATTTATCAAAAAACAACAACAAAGATTGCTGTAATTGAGATCTATAAAATGTAATATGTTTATGAATTTCAATAGTTATTTTTATTTGTTTACATTTTTTTAATAGTGTATAATTGAAGTCATGTAGATGGATTTAGCAGACTTTTCAGCTTCATTATATGATCCTCCTGGCATCTACTGCTTACTCAAGCTTTTATTAAATAGAAGAACTGAAGTAAAATAGATTTGCTACATAAAAGAATTGTGTAAATTGAAGTCATGTAGTGCTTGGTGGCTTTGTTAGTGACATTAGTTTTAAAACTATTGAATATTTTTTTAAAATACGGATTGATGAAGTTGTGCCATATAACTTTAAGAATGATTTAATTGTTTTTAATTTATAAATGTAAGATGTTAGAAAAGATATAATTTTACTTAAATCTAGCAAAAGTACTTTCAGGAATTTTATAGAATAAATTGTTTCCAGTCATAAATGAGTAATTGTGTGGCTCAATGTGATTTTAAAGAAAAAATATAAAAAAAAGACATGATTTTGATGCCAGAAAAATGTAAAAATAAATTTTATTCTATTCATTTTATTTATTTATTTTATTCTATTAATTGAGAAGATTTAGGTGGTATTTGAAATTTGTCTATTAATGTTTATTTAAATTATATAGCTTGTACATGATAAAATGATAGAGAGTGTTATTAATAAGATTTGAAAATCTTAGGCATTTTAAATAAAAAGTAGTCTTGTGTAGCAAGTGTCAATAAGTGATATATGTTTGATTAGCAGCCTTTTAAATTTGATCCATAAATAAACAAAAACAAACATATAATTATCTTGGAATTTAAATTTACAATATGTGGATGATGGTGATATTGTAACCAATTGAAAAAAATGATTCACAAAGCAAGCGTTTTATTAATTAATAATATAAGAGAAATTTTTAAAAACTTTTTAGCTTGGTTTATTTTTAGCTTCAGGATGAGAATCAATTTAAATAGCTAGCTATATTAGGTCTTTTTGGTAGCAAGGTGCATTTGAATCTTGAAACAATACAGATGCTAATATATCACTATTGCATTTAAAAACTATCTTATGTCTTCCACTAAATTAATTGTGCAGTGAGTTATTATTCTGATAAATTTATTATATAAAATTTAAGATGTAAAATATTTGATCAATAATGCATTATAAATATTTTATTTAAAGATGCTCTAAATATAGGGGATTTGAACTCAGACTTTCAAGTCCCTTCACTTTCCCACTATCTCATACTATTGATACGCATGGCCACACACACACACACGCACACAGAAAAGATAAATAATCACCAATATATGTATTTTGTGCTAAACCAGCACTCATCAATGCTCAGTTTATATTATGATAGCAAATCCTTACACTTTAATGGACAGGCTTCAATCTACTCTAACATCCAATTCTTCAGCCATCCATACTATTGAAAATCTGATGATACAATTCTCAAATTCCCATCCTAATGCCAATATTGTTGTCATGCCCATGTTGATCTCAAGTAACTCTGACCCTCACATATAGAATAGTATCAATTTAAATACATAGAAGAGGGATGGGCAAAATGCAGGCTTAATATGTAAGATTTGAAATAGCAGGCACTCATACATGGAGCCTAATGGTAAATATAGTGGATTTGAACTCAGAATTTTAAGCCCCTTCACTATCCACATTATCTCATACTGCTGATATACATGACCACAATGCATAAAAGATAAATAATCACCAATATACATATTTTGTGCAAAGCCAGCACTCATCAGTTGGTCCAGATTACCATCTCCCACACACACATATATATATAATCAGTGCTCAGTTTATATTAAGATAGCAAATCCTTACACTTTAATGTACAGGCTTCAACTTACTCCAACCTGCAACTCTTCAGCCATCCATACAATTGAAAATCTGATGATAGAATTCCCAAATTCCCATGCTGATGCCAATATTGCTGTCATGCCCATGTTGACCTCAAGTCACTCTGACCCCTCACATATAGGACAGTATCCATTTAAATACATAGAAGACCAACTGATGAGTGCTGGTTTAGCATGAAATACGTATATTGGTGATTATTTATCTTTTATGCATATGTGTGGTCATGTGTATCAGTAGTATGAGAGTGTGGATAGTGAAGGGGTTTGAAAGTCTGAGTTCAAATCCCCTATATTTACAATTAGGCTCCAGGTATAAGAATGCCTGGTATTTCAAATCTTAAAGATGCTCTTTAATATTTTAAAAATTATAATGAGATAAATCATATAACCAATAATAAGTTCTTTAGCTTGGCAGGTGTTATATTATGGAAATCATTATTGTAAGAACAGATATTTATTAAATTATAAATGTAGAACAAATGATCAGAAACAAGTATTTTATGGTAAACCATTAAGCATCACATGATCACCATCTCTTATACTACTTTTGCCTTATTTTATGATAAATTGACACCATTGGGAAGAAAATGCAGAATAGATTGTAATAGATTTTGAGTTTGAACAGCCATATTTTATTCTTTAAATAACAGATATAACTATTCTCATAGGTTTTTTTCTTTGTATTTTATCTTTTTATCTACTGTTTTCACTGTTGTTTTTTGCAATTAGGATGGCCACATATGATTACAAATAATTGCTAATTATATCGATGATATATCTACAGTCCAAAATTAAATTGATGATTTAAGTCTTTAAGGGTTAGCTCTTATTAACAATTTTCCATGTATATATATGAAATAGTATATTTCGGAAAGTAAAAGTTATTTCAGGAAAAAATATGGATAATATTTAGAGAATTATTGAAAATTTACTGTTATATTTGCACACTTACTTATAGCAATCATTTCGGTAAACGTTATTCCGGTATCCATGTATTTTTAATTTCATTAAATTATTTATTTAAAATTTTAATTATTTACTTTATTATTTATTCATTAAACTTTTGTCTGTAAAATTATCAAAATTATTTTTTTTCTATATATATATATATATTAATCAAAATGAGTTTATTCAAAATTCTGGAAGTTTTTTTTTTATTTTTATGATGTAATTAAACTGAAAGTTAGAAGGAATAAAAAAATGATAGAATTGCTAAAAAAAGATATGATTCAAAGCTTCAAAAAATAAATATATGCACAAATTACTAACGATCTAAATATATAATATTAAAGACAAATATAAAATAAAAGTTATGCTCTTTTCATTTCGCAATACAGGCGTGCATCTTAGATGTATTTTCATTGTGGGTACAACATAAAACATGATTATGACGTGCTTAATTAAAAGTTAATGTTTTTTTTTTTTACATAGTTATATATAAATGCATTTTAATTACTTACCTATGAATGGAAACACGCACATGCATATTTTATGATTAATCGTTTTATAATTTCAAAAACTATGTCCACAATAATTATGTTATAATATTAAAATATGTGCAAGTAAATTCATATCCTTACTTATATATACACATACATGTGTATTTTGGCCGAATATTATATGCTAACATATATATTTATTTGTTTAAATGTGCACGCGCTCACACGCTAACATCTAACATTTATTTTAAATAAATCTAAGCACATTTTTGTAATTCAAATTATATTAAACTTCATTTTATTGAATGAAAGACATTGTAATGTTTAGCATTCAGACAGTTTGCCATAATGACCTAATTTATAAACGTTAAATACATTTTAATAATAATATTTTTTTTTACATTAGCAAAAACATTTTTAAATAAATACAAACTATATTTGTTGCAAAATTAATAACTAACTAAATAAATTCTGTTAAAGATAAATATATCATATAAAATATGTATAAGTTCAGCGTGAAAAAATGGAGAAAAAAATAAATAAATTAAAAGGCTTTTATTTACATTAGTCATTCGAGATATGTGCTACTGTTGTCAACACTCGCATTCAGTCATTATCTCTGGTCAATAATCCCTCGATTAATGATATTGAGAACTACATGCACCGATAATGATCAATGAACACTCACTCTTGCATTAGTAGGAAATCGACATAGCAACACTTGGGACAAGAATAGCTATAGTTGTATTATCTCAGTCGATCTACTAAAAAAAGCTATAGCGAAATGTATTATGTATGAATCCTGTTTTATTGACTTTTATGACAAGTTTTTCAAAACAATTCTGTGTTAATGGTTGTTGTTTGAATGTGATGTATTAAATCTTGCAATGGCTTCTCTTGGGCTTCGATTCACTATTAGGAGATAGAGAAAATTGTATGAAATTTTTTTTTGTTGTTTTAATACATCAACATTTGTCAAAAAGTAAAAAAAGTATATATTATCCCTTCGATTATGGACTTGGGAGAATATCCTTTATTTACATATGACTTTCCATGCATATATAATTGTTAAATCTATAGTACTGTTTAGTTCAACAATAAAATGATGGGCTCAAGAGCTGGGTTCCTGGATCAAAGCTGAGCCTCTAATTTCTGGCATTCGAAAGTCACATGACATTCCGAGTAACTTACCATTCGTTTAAATATTTATTGCATCTATATCTGTTAAATTAGAATTCTTTTTATATTTGGTATTTGTCTGTGATGATTTATTTTATTGCATATACATACCTTCATCATTACAATATATATAAAGAGATGTATTAGTAATTTGATGAAATTTGTACATTTTCTCATCGTAAAAGACTGTCAAAATCGTAAAAGTAGTATTAAAAATATTGCTAATTGAAGCGTTTCGAAAGTATTTAAAAAAAATTAAAATGGAAGAAAAATTATTATATATTCAGATTAATAATTCATTAATTAAATAAATATCTATGCAAATAGATTGATTAGATTACACAGTTAATCAAGTTATATGTTAAGATCGACACGTGCAAGTTATGATTACAAATAATTTAGTAATTTTAAAATGACTAGTAAACTATAACTGTATGTTCGAATTTACTGCAATGATTAATGAATTTTTTTTGTTTGTCTTTATAATTATTTATACAGTACAAACAATTTGTCATTTTAAAAAAGTATATTATTTTCAAATCAGTAATTATATTTTGTATCTACTTCACTTGTTTTCTCCACTTATTATTATTTTTTTTCGTTCTTTTAATTAATAATTATTCCAATTTTTACTTTAATGCTATAAGCCTTAAAAAGTAATAAATAATTACTTTCATTTATAAAATACTTTAAAAAATAAATTAATCTTACCTGTTGATGATTTGAATTGCCTGAAATATATGGGACTGAATGAATCTGCCTAGCGGTGAAGCAATTTATGCTGCTTCCTCTGTTGGCATGTATGTGGGTGGATCTGTATACCCCTACACAGCTTCTGTGGCAATGAGTGCTTGCTAGAGCTTCCTGGTTATATTTTTAGCGTTTTCCCAAACAGGTTTCTGAAAGATTATTCGCCAGAGAATAAAAAAACTTTGTTGCCTGATTATTTCTTCTCATAGTAAAATCTTGGATTATAACTTTAATAAGTTTTGTAGTCATTTTAATACTCCACTTTACCCCCACCCTCCTTTTTTTTGTGGAGTGGAAGTAAGCTTCGTCAGCTAAAAGAAAAAAAGCTGTCCCAACAACTTTTCTCTCTGTTAAAATGCTACAATTAAATGTAGAAAGTTTCTTTTAATCAGTGATTAAATAAAAATATTAATTTGAATATAGATAAAATTATGAATTTATATAAATATTTATATGTGTGTGAATTTGAAATTAATATAAGAGTTATAATTATATATGTTTATGAGTGATTGTAAGCATTATAACGAATGAGATGAACGTGGGTGTAGAGCTGAGATAATCTTTTTTTTTTAATTTTATTTTAACCAATTGGGAATGTAAAAATAAGTATCGTTGTTTTAATATTTAATATGTTACTGTTTATTATTATTTTTAATAAGGTGAAGTCTTATTATCATATATAATTTAACTGTTACAAATTCACATGAATGATACTTGCAGAATAGGTAATAAGAAATAAATATTTTTATGGAGAAATATTTATCTTAATTTATTTTACCTAAACTCTAAAGGTATATCAAATTCAGAAATAGAGAAACTATTGCAATTCTTTAATGAATACCCATATTTTAAAAAAAATTCTAGTTTTATATTTGATAATTGAGCAGTTACTTTTTATTCTAAAGTTTATCCGCTTTAAACCATTAATAGCAAATCAAGTAGCCTGGACTGAAGACGTTTCAAACTATATAGCAATCTACAAACTAGAGAGAGAATTTTTCAATAATCAATTTTACAATTTTTCTAATATAATGTATCCTTACCATTTTTTTTTTTACTTTTTATATTTCTAATAATTCCAAAATGATTTTATCAATAAAAACATTTGTATGAAAAGATGTGGGACACATATATATCTTCTATATTTTTGGGTTAACAGATAACTTTTTAAATGATATAATTTTGGAACTTTTTTTAAATGTATTCATCACTCTTGGAATAAAAATATCTTAATTGAAAGCTTCCAGTTCTGAAATAAAATTAATAAAAATTTGACTTATAATGCATTGGATATTATGAAGTGAATATTCACAATTTTTTTTTCGTTCTTACTTTTTGCAGAAATATTTAACACATTCTTAACAACAGCTTTTCTAGAATCCATTCTTTGATTTACGTACAAACATTTATTCCTGGTCAGAGCAACATATAAAAAAATATTTTTCATCAAAAAATATCTATTAAAAATTCAGCAAATTTCTTCGAAAATTCTTGATGATACATATTAAAAAAGTCTTGATCATAAAAAAAATCATTTAATAAAAAAAAGACCCATTTATTTCTTCTAATGTCCTATGTGGAGTTGGTACAGTGATAAAGTGGCAGGCTTTGAAGTTCCTAAAATTATCAGTCATATCATAATTACTATTTGTCTGCAAAATATTTAACAAAATAATAGTGTCAAACATAGTGATAGTAAATGAAAGATGACTGTTTATAAAAAAGATTAGATTCACTCCAAGACAAATCTACACCAAATAAATTTTCTTCTTATCTACCTTTATTAAAGTTTCCTCTTTGTCAAAGTAGCTAATATCTATTTGGAGTGGTGGTCTTCTATTCAAAATACCTAAAGTCATTAAATGCTTAAAAACAAAAATTGACTTAAAAAATGCTCTACAATAAAAATTAAGTTCAAATGACTGTAAATTATAAGGACATAAATTTGGATACAATTTTTTCCTATGTTTAATTCTTTTACTTTTATTCAGCAATTACTTTCAAAATAGAAAGTACAAAAAATCATTTATATTTTATAGTAGAAATATGACAACATTTGAAGGTCTTCATCAAAGATTAAAACCTTAATTTTAATCCTACTAAGAAGTATATTCACCCTTTCATTTAAACAAAAAAGAAGTTGCTTCATAATAAAAAGCTGAAGTACATGATCTTACATTATTGGTGATAATTGAGAATCCTTTTTGACTATAGCCTATATTATTTTATTTTAATTTATCAAAAACTAGACATATTTGAAATAATCTCAAGACTAATACCAATTAAACCTATAACAAAAATACTTTAAAACAACTTTCTTATCAAAACAGGCAAAACTCTCCATACAGTATTGCCACTCAGTGCAAGCCAAAGTAATCAATGGATGCCAGAAGGCTTGTGCATAAAAACTCTATCTAATGCACAAGCCTTCTGGCATTCATTGATTACTCTGGCTTGCACTGAGTGGCAATACTGTATGGAGAGTTTTGACTGTTTTAATAAAAGTTATAAGCAAGCATAAGAAATAGTGATCATGTGATGTTTATTAACTTTCTTATCACTTGCATATTCCAATGGTGATACAATGCTTGTTTTTGGTAAAAAATATTTTGCACCAGACTTCATAAAATTAAATATTACTATTAAAAATATTTTTGCTTCACATAACTCTTTAGTTTCTAGCTGACTTCCACTTTTATCTCATATTCCTATAATAAATGTTAAAATTAATACTTCTTAGAAAATGTATAAAAAATCTTGCATTCATAATCTATTTTTAAAGTTAAGATCTTTTGGATTGACAAATATTTAAGGCAAATAAAAAAAATAAATTTCATGCAAGATCTAAAACAAATTTGTTTCCCCTCTCAATAAATCGATTTCATGAGCAGCAGATATTTGTGTTCTGAACCCACAGCTCCAAACACATTTTTTTTGCCTTTCCATCTGGTAGGGAAGTTAAATACCTGGAAGTTATGTATTTTGGATTGCTTGCTCTTCTCCAAATACGTAAAATCAGAATTTCACAACAAAGCTTTTTATATAATACAAGGAGTACAGTTACAGTATTTTAATTCAACTATGTCTGCTTTAAGTAATTTCCACTTTCTCCTGTATAATACTATAAATTAAAACAAATAATTGACCAGGATAAGAATAAATGTCACTAGATAATAATGGCACTTTATTCTCTCAAATTTATATGGTAGCATTTGTGTTGGATGGGTCTCAGATATTTCATAAAATTCTAACCACTAGGTTTTTCTCTTCAGCACATCACTTTCAAATTAACTTTTTTTACATTCAATCATTCGTAATGGCACACATGTTATCATATGCAGAATGTTTCAGGGGTAATATTCTCCTATATTCTTCTAAAAGCATTCAATGATTATGAAAATAGTCCAATACATAAGTATAAAAAAAAATAAACAAGGACTTCATATGTATATAATATAAATACAATTAAAATTATAATTGAATGTTTAGTCACATAATTTGATATAATTATTTAAGTTTATTTTTTATAATTTATTATATATTGTGCCCTTTTGTATGGGTCACCATTTAAGTTTTGTGCTAATTTAGTGGAAAATTTTAAATTTAAGAAGTATTTTAAAGATGTGATGTTGACTTTGCTTGTGGTAATGTTACCATAAGTTTAATTAAAGCAATCTATGAGTGTTTGATATGTGAATTGTGTTGATCTTGGGAAGATATTTAAGATGATGATGATTATATTATAATACTGCATTAATAAATTTAATAACAAATGTTTAGAGCTAAAGTATTTAAAAGACAAGTTTAAATTAGACAAAAAATATTTATTTAATTCAAAATATATGTTAAAAGTGAATAAAAATATTTTAAATTATAAGTATTTAAATTGAGATTAATATTTGATTTTAATCATATCAAATAATTATTTTAAAATCTATTATAATATCTTAAATATTTAAAAATATTTATTTTAAAAAAGCAATTGTTAAGTTTATTTTTAGCAAGCGTTCTTGTGTTATAAAGAACAGATGTTATACACACGCGTGGAAGTTGTCTAATAAAGTTGCATAATTATTTTAGAAAATCATGTTGTAAAATTTATAAATAATACGTGAGTTATCACGAGATAAAAATAAAGATATTAATGTAAAATATTAAATTTGATTTTAAAAATATTGTCTTAAAAATATAACGTATTTAAAAAGATCTAATTTATTTTAAATGATCTTATAAAAGTTAAGATTTAAATCAAGTGAGAAATAATATTTCAAAAGAATGTTTAATAGATTTGAATAAATGATAAATATTGTTTTAAAAGAATTTGATAAAATATCAAATATTAAATAAGTCATTATTATTTATTTTTAATATTGTGTTGGTAAATATGTAAATAAGAAATTTTGATTGTTTAAACCTACCAATCAGATAAGGAGTTTCTGGCAGTATATAAGCTGGATTCAATTGTGGAGGGGGTCTCTCTACAATAAACTTCTAAGTCGTTTGTGCTATTAAAAAAATAGCTGAGTAAATTTATAAACGCTCTTAAAATCAGTTGTAGAATCATAAGAGTGTTATTGAATAATTTATAATATTTTTAAAGTAATGAATATGCAGTAGAAACTTAATATTCCCTATCATCTTCTCAATATCGAAACTCAATTTACGTACAAATAATCATGGAAACCTCACACATCGGAGAAATATATCAGAAACTTTCTGCTATAGAAGTAACAGACGCTGGATTAGTACATAAAACTACAAGATGGAGAAAAGTAGTATTTTGGACTATAAATAGTTTTCAAAAGTTAAATTACTATTGTCTATTACTAATAGATATTTTAAAGAAATATAAATATTTCTGTAAAAGAAAGTATTTTGACAAATTATAGAAGTAAAAGATGTATCTTAAGGAAAGATATAAGATGCAGTAGTAATTTTAAATAAATACTTGCCTTGTTAAGTCTTTATGCTTAAAAGACTAGAGATTGATAATTTGAAAAGGCAAATATATTATAAGTATAAGTATTTTAAAAAATCGTAATATAATGAAATTATTTTATTAAAGTTATCTAAACGCTGGACGTTATAGATGGAAAAATTAATTCTTACCGGAATATGGTATTTACAAATGCGCAAGTAATACATGGATATCCAAATCAAGTTAAACTAAGCCAAGCCAAACTAAGTTGATTTAAAATAATTGAAGGATAATTTTATAAATTATAACTTAGTTTTGAAATAATAACTTTTTGAATAATATTCTATGAAGAACTGGATCCAGAGAATTTATAAACTATCTTTGAATTTTATTTGTTTTCTTGGGAACTTATTTTTATTTTTTTAAAAAGAACGTTATCATTTATTTTTATTATAAACTTTCAAGAAGCACGTGATACAACGGAACAGGAAATAGTGTTTTATTGACTTTATACGGAGGATATTTGTTAGAACTTTATGGTAGGACAAAAATCAACGCTGGACTATGTAATATGATTTTTTTATTTTATTTATTTAACATAAAATTTAAATATTATTAAACTCTTAAAAAGTAGGTTAGGTACATTTATTAAATAGTAACTTAAAAATAATATAATAATTAATTACATAAACTTATTTTATAATTAATATAACACGGAATATTCTAATGAATGTTTATGAGTGAAAATGTGAATGATTTTTATTTTATGAAGCTGCAAATTCCGAAGAATACTGGATAGCAGAATGGACAATATTATTATTATGGTAAAAAATATTGTATAATGATTTTTAATGAATTTAATATGTTTTTCTTTAGATCAACTGAATATTATGTTGTTGTAGAATGAATGGATAAATATATTATGAAAACACATACATTACAAACTTTATTAAAATATGCATAATTTTTAATTTATAATATAAACATGATACAACATTATGTAAAGGCTTAGAAATAATTATATGATTCTTTCGTAAATAATTTTGATATTTTTTATTTATGCTTAGTATTAAAATGATGTTTATTATTTATCTTAATAATTATTTTATTTTTGCAAGTCAGAAAAGGATTTTAAAAGTCTATTTTATTTTCTGTTTATTAGATAAGTTAAGTTACGTTATGAGTAGAAGCCTATATTTAGATTGAAAAGTTTACTAAGTATAGACAATATAGTATGAGTAATTTGGATAATGAATATTTTATTTGAAGTTGATGTTTATTTGTTTTCCGGAAAATGTTTTAAATGAGTTTAGAATATGTTTTATAGATAGAAATTTATTAGAAAGGTTAGTAAAGCACATAGGGTAAATAATGATTTTACACAGAAAGGAATCATAAAATTTATCTAATGTAATGTTTTATGAATTTAAAATTGATAAATGATTTAAATATTAGTGTTTGAATAATACAAATATAGAATGCATATTTTATAAAACATATAACAGGAATTACATTAAGTAAAGTATAAGTACAGTCAATTATTTGTTTACATTACAAAGACATCTTAATTTTATATAAAGCTATTAGGCAATGCTAATAACAAAGTGAATACATGATAATATATTATAAATGATATTTAATTAATGTAGTTATTTAATTAATAGAGCTACATTATGTACACATGTTACATAATTAGTCTTGACATATTGTTATTTGTAGTAATTAAAGTACAACTATTTATTTAAAATCTAAGTTTAAGGAAAACACACTGTAATCATATTAATATAACATTTGAAGGAATGTGTAATTGCTTATTAAGTACATGAGTTAATAACAGTGTAAGCCTCTTATATTTGTATTCCTATTTTTATTTTATTTGTTGTCATAAGTTATAAACTGTAAATAGTGTAAATAAATTTTTATTTGAAGTTATTGTAAATAAATTTGTTAATTTGTTTTAAAAGTGTGTCGAGTTTCATTATTTTTCACCTCAGCATTTTGACATCAGATGATTTGAAATAAACATAATATTTGCACAAAATTGAATTTGTTATTATTATTTAGAAATGAATACAATATTTACTTAACATTATTTTATAAGAATTGATTGACATGAACATAAAATATTGCAATGGTCATAAGATGTTATAATGCACATTATAAGAATACAATTTTGTTTATTGCCACAGATTATTAAAGCTAAGATTTTAATCTATTTTAAAATGAAGATACCGTATAAAGTAGAAGATCTACATATAATTATTTATTTACTTAGTGATTAATTATATCATAGAAATAGATGAAATTAAATTACACTCTAAGATTAGTATTATTATTATTATTAAATAAGTTAGGTGTATTTAAGTTTGATATAAAATCCCACATCATACTTATTTACATAATTTATTATTATTTTAAAAAACGCTTAGAAGAACCTGAGATTATTTAATTATATTTTAAGTTAAAAAGTTAGAATTATTTTAGTATTATTAAAGATAATTTATTTCATTTAAAAGCCATAAGAATGCTATAGATGTAGTGGTAAAGTGATAGGGTAGTGATAGTATTCTTATGCCATTGAGACAGTATCTTGGGAGATATTGACTCAGTGTAAATCTGCTTATTGCTTTGTAACTTTACTTCGCAGTCTCATAATTTTATAAATACTTATTTAATTAATATAATCTAGAACTATATTGATTTTTGATGATTGATAATAAATTTAATTAATATATGATAATATAAAAGTATATTAAAGATAGATATGCAAATTTTAATTAAGCATAATAATGTAACTGAGCTAGTTGAATTTTAAACTATTTTATATATCAAGAAGTAAGGGTACAATATAAAATTTTGTTTTATGTGTTTAATTTTTTATAATAGAATATTTATATATTTGTATGTTTTACAACTCAGAAGAAAAGTGTTGAACAGTCAAAACTTCGAAAGTGCGAAATAAAAAGCATTGCATTGTGTGAAGTGCATAGAAGAATGTTTTATTATCAATTATATTAATCATTTATTTTCTCAACACTACATATTTAATAGCATGGTTTACTTAAGGTTTGCTAAAATTTATATCTGAATTGTTATTTGAAACTTTGTGCTGATTAGATTGAGACTTTTTCAAACATCACTACTAATATAATATTTATCATCTGAAAAATAACGATTAATTTGCTACCTACATCAAATCATAGGTTTTTTAAAAAATGAGTAATTTTCATTTAATAGATTACTACAAGGGGACATGATTTGCAAGTTTATTAAAATAACTTATAGAAATTTTAATTTTTAAAAGATTTTTATCCTATAAAATTTTACAACCTTATTATTTAAAAAAAAAATTATATTTTTCTAAATACTGCACATTTAATAGCCATTGTTTGTTCATCCACAGCAAACTTTGGATTTTAATCAACCAAAAAAATAAGCTGGATTTAAAAGTTGTTTTAGTACACTGGATCATATTCAAGTATTGAGAGAAGTTGTAGAAAAGACTAATGAATATCAGTTGCCATTATGTTTTGGATTTCTAGATTATACAAAGCTATTTGATTCAATTAGTCTTTCTTCAGTGATTAAAACATTGGATTATCAAGGTATAGATACAGGATACTCTCATAATTTGAAAAATATTTATAAAAATGCCATAGCAATAATTAGATTAGATGATGATACTAAGAAGATTAATATTGAGATGGATTTACAACAGAATAACTTCATATCTCCATATCTCCAAAACTTTTTACAGTATTTTGTAAATAAAAATGATAAGCTAAGATAGTAAAAGTAAATAGAGATTATGTAAGTCATGTAGATTTTGCAGATGATGCAGTTTATTTTCAAAAATAATGCTTTAAAGTTACAAGAAAAGATGCAAGAGTTATCAGATGAAAGTAAGAAAGTAGGACTAAAGGTAAATATTAAAAAGACTACAGAAATATTCAATGAATTTTCTCAAAAGAAGAAAATAAAGATTGATAATGATGAGTTAGAAGAAGTTAACAACTACAAATACCTTAGTCAGATTGTTACTACAGATGGAAACATAATGGAATTAATCATAGAATTAAATTTGGTTGGAGTGTTTTTGGTGGGAATAACTTAATATTAAAAGAACATATGCCTATGTGTTTGAAAAGGAAGTTTTTTAAATGTGATTTACCAGTTTCTACATATGGATCTTAAACATGGATGCTTAACATAAGAGTAATACAGAAACTTCAGACCACTGAATAAAATATGGAGAAATGCATGTTAGGAATAACAAGAAGGGATTGAAAATGAAATACATGAATGAGAGAACAAATGGGTGTTACTGGTATCATTAAAAATTAAAGGATTAAAGTGGAGCTGGACTGGATGTATTGATAGAAGAGATAATAATAGATGGACATTTGAAGTATTAAACTGGATTCCAAGCAATTGTAAAAAACATAAAAAGAGACCACACATGAGATGGATGGATGAAATAAGGAAGATTGATAAGGTGATGTGAAGAAGAGAAGCTTGAGATCAAAGAATATGAATTGAATGTGGAGAGACCTTCATCCTGCAATGGATCAATAATGATTAAAAATGATGATGATGGTGATATAATAATAGAATTTTACAGCACTGATGTTTATCTTAGTTATATAAAATCTTGAACAGCCAGCACAGATAGATTCATTTTTTTTATTTTGATACTAGAGATATTGTATAAACATAGCCAATATGTGAAAAATTGATCACACTATTTTAAATATGTCTACTAAAAATTTGCAATAAATTTGGTTGAAGTAGTTATGTTATTATGATAATTTTTTTTAAATGTTGTCAAGCATTGGTGGTTGAGAGGTCAGCGACAGTTGTTCCGGGTTAGTGGATTCACTTCCCAGCTAATGCTATGACACATGAGAGAAAAAAAAATTTTTTTAAATGTTAATTTCGTAAATGAAACAAATCAATATGGAATCTATATTGCATTTTAATAGCTAGATCAATCTTTTTATCTGAAAAGTCATTAAGACATTTAAACTAATCCATATTTTCAAATTTGAGTCATCACTGAAGTAGCTGAATTATTGTAAACATTAGTCACTAAAGTATTTTTGTATGTTCCATCTAAGTATTAAGTCATTAGCATATTATAATTTAAAACAAAAATAGATTTAAGTTTTTGTCTGTACTTTTAATCAACTCAAATCAAAGGAACTATTTTCAAATGTATATTGTATTTTAGTGACAATCTTATGAAATTGGTTATGAATTGTTTCAAAAACTGCTAACATAAAAAAAAAAAAAAAACAATGTTGGATCTAATACATTTTTTGTTTAAAATCAACCTTTTTCTTTTTCTCTTTTTTTTTTTTTGCAAAAGCACCAAATTTTTCAACAACAATGATTCTTTTACTGTCAAGCGTTGGTGGTTGAGTGGTTAGCGGGTTCGCTTCCTGGCCGATGCTATGACACATGAAAAAGAACAATAATTCTTTTACATCATCATGTGGCAAGTGAATAATGTAAATAAACTTTTGTGGATAACATTGTAAAAAACCTTTTGATTAATTCAGGAAAAAAATCAGATTAATCAGTAAAAAAATTATAAATTGAATTTTTATTCGTAATAATTATCTTGCATTTGTCTAGCAAAGAAAACCATGTCTGTACACTTTTTGATACTCTAAATCATAAGTTCCCAAACTTTTTCAGGCACCACCCTCTTTGTAAGACATACATTTTGTAACACTCCCCTAAGTATCACAGTTTTCCACATTCAATCTGTTTGATATTTTTGATGTAAATAGCAACTAATGATACTGTACTGAACTATGTCTACCCCATAATTCATATGATGCACACAATATATAACATAATGTCAATGTCATGCATCAGAATAAGGCATTAAAATAAACCCAATATCAATAACAAGAAGAAAAAAAACAACAAAATTTAAAGTTATTAAATTTAAGTTTAAATGAGTAAAATCAAACCAAAATCAATTATATTTCCTGATTTCTCCCTATCCAAAACTCTAATACCCTGCTAATTTGTACCACAAAGTTTTAGGCTGTATATCTTTAAAAGGCTGAACCTAAACCTCACCTTTATGTGCCACTTTCGAGAAGAAAAAACACTTTCAAAAGGAAATATCACTGCCAACAACAACAACAACAAAACAAATCAGCATGTCAATAAATTTTCAATAATCACATACAGAGATTACAACAACAACAACAACAACAACAACAATAATAATAATAATAATAATAATAATAATAATAATAATAATAATAATAATAATAATAATAATAATAATAATAATAATAATAATAATAATAATAATAATAATAATAATAATAATAATAATAATAATAATAATAATAATAATAATAATAATAATAATAATAATAATAATAATTTCACACAAATTAAGTTTCTCTTTTCTCAAATAGAACAGTGTGTTAAAAGCAAACCCTAATAACAACAAACAAATATGTATATGTTATATAAGGAGCTCGTATACACACAAGCATTCCAGAAATTAATTTGGTAGAACTGTTTTAAAGTAGGAAAATCGAACAATAATTTATAGAGAAACAAAAAAAAAATACAAATAATAAAAAAAATACAATAAAATTTATAGCAACAAGACATAATGATAATAAATAAAAAAATAAAAAAGTTATACCATCCAGATTCTTTCTGGTTTATTTCCATCAACCATCTCTGGACTTAGTAACATTTAAGTGTGCTCTAAACCATGACAATAAGGTTGTGAGGGCTTCCTTCTTCACAGCAAAATGTAGGCATTAAGGTGTTCATCAATATCAGCTAGCATCTGTGGCTACATGACAATAGTGTAAGAGTCTGGGCAGTACACTAACACTGGGAGTTTACTTCATTAGCATTTTAATAATAAAATTTAGGCATTTTTATATTTCTCAGTTTTCTCTAGAAATCTTTATAATAATGACAGCAGCCAACCAAGAGTCAATCATGCATTTCTGGACAGACTATAATTTAAAGCTAGTGTCAGCTCTGCCTTCTTTCATAAAGTTCTCTGCTGCTTTACAAGTAGAATAGTTGTCTTAGTTCAGCAAACCCTTAACTACCCAGCAAACAAAACACAACAAGGAAAACAATAAATTCAGAAGAGACCCCCCCCATCACCTGCTGAAAGCCTTTTATAGCACACCTATAGCAATACAAATTGAGTACTCCTCTTTCACTATTATAACTGTTATCTCCAATTTCTTGGATAATTGATAACACAATTGATATAGCTTTTTACACCTTTTTGTCTTTCACTTCTTTCATTTTCCACTCAGACTCTTTTAATTCCTCAAGGAATTCCATTTTACATATAGTTTCTAATTTTAATCCAATGGAAATAGCCTTTTCCATTTTTATAAAAAATTCAAAACAAAAAAAAAAAACCAAATCTGACATATGACAAGTTTGTAGATTCTCTCAGCTGATATTTGCCTTAAATTATTTTATTTTTTTAACAAAAAATATAAAGTACAGGATGACCACTTCTATCTATTAGTAAAATTTAAAATTAGCTATATAATAATTAACTGCATTCCTTTTAACTTGTAATAGAGAAAAAAACATCAAAAATGTGCAAAACATTTACAATTACTCTGACTATCCCCCCTTTTTTATATATATATATTCTTTCTTGCACATAAACAATTTATAAAATAACCATAAAATCGGCAAAATAACATAGAAATTAACGATTTGAGGGCAAGTTAAAGCCGATGATCAATGCGTTCAGAGAAAAGGCTAGACCACTTAAACACTCTCAAATGTTTCTGAACCCACTATCGTCCCGTAGAAGTCTTCATTGCCCACTAGGGGGCATACCATTCACTTTGGGAAACCCTGCTCTAAACCACACTGAGTTCATGTATGATAGAAAGCAAACAGTTTGATAAAACACTTGCAAGTACTTTTGTTGTAAAAGATAAATTTATGATAAGTTCTATAGACTGTTTGCTTAAATTATTTTTATACATTGAAACAATAAAACCATCCTTAAGATTATTATGCGATATTTCATGGGTTTATATAGTTTTAAAAAAATTCAATAGTTTGAAACTAATATACGATTCCCCTATTTTAAATTTTTATCAAGATCAATATTTTATATTAAATTATAATAGTTTGTTTTATCATCATTAATTTGAATACATCTATTTTTATATTAAAAAGATAATTAGATCGATATAACAATCTTAGCATTTTTGTATCATTATTCAAGAGACTATCAAAATATTTTGTCCATCTTTTTTAAAATGTCTTCAGTATTATTTAAAAAAAAAACAACTATTCACTGAGTTATTAAAAATATGATATCGTAATGTACTTTTCTTCTTGTAAAAAAAATCTAAAGTGATACCAGCAAGTGATAATACCTTCTTTGCCTAATTATTCTATTGATTTTGGGGCAGATAACTTACTACACACAACAAACATACGCATATATATATATATGAATCCATAAAATATTTTCATATGTAAGTATAGAATCTTAATAATAAATTTAATTTTATAAATGTATAACTCTTTGGAAAAGTATACCTTTACAAAAACCAATTCATATGTTTTTTTCCCCTATTACTTTTTCCCTAATACTGATACATTTAGTTATTATATGCAGGATTTCCAAGGCATTATAATAAATATAATACACCATATATTATATGCAAAGCTATGGTCATATTTTTGTTCACTTAGATGAGTCAAACATTAAGCGCCTCTTTCTTCTCCTAATATTAAACTAGCTCTTAATTATAATATATGAATAAATCTTGCAGTTCTATTGTTACAACAAGTTGCAATTAAATAAAAAATGGATAAAATAAATTCACATCACCATAATTTGGCTATATGGTCTATATATATCTAAAATATATGGATTCATTGAACTCAGGCATCTATATGTATTTTTTAGAAATATATTTCTCTATAATAATAGTTTAATAGATTTAGATTTTAAAAATAAAGAAAATAGCTTAATTTTTAAAAATTAGTGCTCTAAGAATTTTTCTACCTACTTGCCCACATTATGACACTAGTTGCATATTTTTATAATTATTAACCTTTCCATATTTTAATGCTTTTCGTATCATCTCTTAGTGGTAATTTGAGTTTTAGTTCAACATTTTATTTTATCATTAAAACTTTTATTCTCTATTATGAATCAATAAATTATATTTGATTTATTAGAAATATAAAGTTACAAGTGAAAAACATCCTAAAAATCCAATTGAACTTTGCAAGTATAGAAAAAATAATATTTAAATACAAGAATGATATATATATATATTGGAGTTTGGATGTACTTTTTTCTTATTGAATGATTATCAAAACACTAGTAAAAAAATAAATTAATGAAATCTTAGTTAATTGTAGTTCATTTCTAAAGCCTGAACAAATTATTTTTAATTCATTACAAAGCTATGAAATGATTTTTTAAAATTTGAAATTGCATTTATAATTATTAAAACATCACAAAAGTTTAGCAGACGGTTACAATTATAGTTTCATTTTAATTGCTATAACAAATTTTTTAACTATACTTTTTAAAATAAAACTTTTAAATAAAATCAAACTATAGACACAAAAATATTTTTTTTACTAATTACTATACAAATATTTTCTAAAAATAATCATAAATATTTAAATGTTGAAAAGACTAAAGTAATGTTTAATGGATTTTCTCAAAATATGAAAATAAAGATGGACTTTGATGTGTTAGAAGTTAACAGCTACAAATATCTTGGTCAGATTATTAATACAGTTTGGAAACATAATGGATGGAATTAATCACAGAATTAAACTTTGTTGGAGTGCTTTTGGTAGAAATAACTTGATATAAAAATTAAATATGCCTATAAGTTTAAAAAGAAAGGTTTTTAATAAATGTGTTTTATCAGTTTTTACTTATGGATCTGAGAATTGAACACTTAATAGAAGAGCAATACAGAGACTTCAGACCACTCAAAGAAGTATAGAGAGATGCATGTTGTAAGTAACAAGAAAGAAGTATAGAGAGATGCATGTTGTAAGTAACAAGAAGAGATCGAAAATGCAATATATGAGTCAGAGAACAAAGAAGTGTTACTGACCTCATTAAAAAATTAAAAGACTGAAGTGGAGTTGGGCTAAATATATTCCTAAAAGAGATGATATTAGATGAACAATTAAAATCTTAAACTGGATTCCAAGAGGTTGTAAAAGACCCAGAAAGAGATAACATGTAAGATGGATGGATGAAATAAGAAAGTGTGCATGGGTGATGTGGAGAAGAGAAGCTAAAGATTAGAGAAGATGAATTGAATTGGTGAGACCTTCATCCTGCAGTGGATTGATAATGGTTGATGATGATGATAATTTTCCTTTACAAGTGCTCTTGCATATGTTCTCAAAGCCCAAAATCAAAGAAATTCCTAATCAGTGGTATTGCCATATTATTTGCAGTATTTTACCTGTAGAATATTGACATCTTCAGATTTTCTTCAAATGAATAAATTAATATTTATTTTAAATCCAATTTCTATCACCAAATAAATTTATAGTCAGCATAAATAGCCACACACAAAAAAAACTGAAAATGACAATAGCATTCCATAATAAATAACATCTCAAACTCATTAAAGCCAAACACTAATATTTGTAACTTATAATCTTGAATATTTATATATATTCTATATAAGTTTTTTATTCCATTTGAATACATTTTAATATAAATAAGATTCATTATATATTGACTGAAATCACAGTCATAAGTATGCAATAATTTATTTATTTATTTATTCATTTTTATAATTTATATTTTAAAACATTTGTTGTATAAAAAATATTTAGAAATTACAAGATAAAATATATAGAATAATTAAGGTTACTTGTAAAAAACAAAGATGTATTTCTGAAAATGTGGTCTGAATTTTTTTTATTGAACACATCTATGCCTCTCTTGGCAGTTCACAATGGCTGTTTGGGTCAAGTTTTTAGATACTGCCAGATCCTAGCTATATAAAAATTACAACTCTACTTCAAATCTGCCTATAGACAATTATAAATATACAATCATAAATTCTACATAACTTGGTATATTAACACAAAATAACTTGATTATTTTCTACATAACATTACCTAACATAATGTTAATTTGTAAATAACTAGTTCTGGCCTCCAATACGTTTATATTATCTTCATGTTTGTACTGAGTTGTCTAGTGAATAATTAAATTAGCACATATTGGTGAAGTACAACCACAGATGATTAGGAAATTTATTGAAGGCTTGAAGAAATTATTTTTAAATTGATATCATGTCCAAAGTAACATTAAGGAGAGGATGTCAAACTGTTGCTTATGTTAATTTATCATCTTTGTTTATTCAGTTACAAATTTTAATAAATTTAACTTACTTATATTTATATATGTGTGAGAGATGGTGATCTGGCTCAACTGATGAGTGCTGATTTAGCATGAAATACATATATTAAACATTATTTATCTTTTTTACGTGTATGTAATCATGTGTATCAGTTGTATAAGAATGGAGTGGATAGCTATAGAGAGCTTAAAAGTCTGAGGTCAAATCCCTTTTAATTACATTAAGTTCAGTATAGACAAAATACATGTATTTAAATATATATATTTACACAATTAAATGAAATAAAAGCACCTACCATATTAATTCTATATTTTTTATATCATGCAGTATACAAATGGAAACTACATATGTTAATGTATCATTTTCTTTTTCTATGAGAAAACTTTGATAAGGAATATCTGACAGAAATTTGACATAAGGTTTATAAAGCCTTGAGAATAAATTTTAGTGTAAAAGAAATCAAATTGTATGCATTAATGATTGAAGCCCAATATCCAAGATTGCTAAATTATTTATGATTATTTAAAACTACAAATGATTCTGAGTTTTAAATTCTTTTACCCTTATTCAACATTGTCATCACATTTGAGAATATCAACCTAAAGTGATAGCAATTTTAATGATGGAATCAATAATAGTTAAAACTTATTACTTATTAAAAGAAAACAAATGTTTTTTAAAATTTATTTAAAAGATTGCTCTCTAAAGACACATACCAAATCCTACAAACTGCATTCTTCCTAATTTATGTGCACATGAGTTACTAAACATTCAATCCAATATAATAATAGATGCACCATTTCTGAAGTATGCCTGACATTATTATACCACATTAGAGTTGAGCATATTTCATAATTGAACTTTTTATATGGTTTAGTTGATTGATTGGGGATATGGAGATTTCTTTGTTGAATGCTATTAACAATTATATTATAATATAAAGATTTTCTCAATTATACTATAATATCAACAATAAAATTTTTTCATAATGTCTAGGTCATAATTTCATAGGATTTCTTTTCCTGAACATTTAGAAATACTATTTACAATTTATCATAATTTCTGAGCATTATAGTTATTCCTATTTTTAATTTATATAATTATTGAAGTTATAATATTTTGAAGTTCAAAAACAAAATAAAAAAGAAAATGTGTAAAAAAGTTAAACTGAAGAAACTGGAAGTAATTGCTGAATCAGATAGAGCAAAATCACATGATATAACTTGTGTTGCACTCATATGTTCTTTTTTATGATTATGAAAATTAAATTACTACTTAATTTTGTTATGAAGATAAGTTTAGATAAATTTTCAACTGGAAAATTATGGAATTATGTCTGAAAGTTGGATTTTCAGAAATAAAACCTTTTAGTAAGACACATATTAAAAGTTACCAAAAATTAAAAAGTAGTCAGTAATGTGAAATGGCTTGAAAAACATGTTAATCAACTCTCAAAGAATTGCTAAAAAGTATCTAAATACTAAAAGAAAACATTCTAATCAAAGAGACACTAAAGTATTAACTGATAGCATATATGGTGCTCATAATTGAAATAAATGTATCTAAATTTTCTATTTCAGAAAATATCTTCAAAATGATATAAATATTTGAGAAAGCTGGTTAAGTAAAAATTATACTTGTGAATTTTTAAAAAAAAAAAGGTTGAAAATGATGCAATGTAAAAAATTGTATCAGCAAAGTTCTTCAGATAAGTTGTTGACATGTGGACATTAACCTTTTAAAAACCAAATATTTAATAATTAACTTTAAATATAAGTTTAGATTTGGATAACAAAATCTCATTTGATGGTACTAGTTAAATGTGATGCTTTTTTTGGTATTAATGTTTTTATGTACACATTTAATAAGGCTTCTGTTAATAATGAGAGGAAATAATGAAGTTGCAGCACAATTAAGATGTGAAATATCACACCATATGATGGACAATGAAGTCTTTGGAATTAATAACATATGAAAAAAAGTAAATTTGATAAGGCGCATTGAAATTCTGCTAAAACTATCTCCAATCTTTTGTAAACATACAATAAAAAGTGTTAAATTAGTATTCAGTAGTATTCATGTTATTGAAAAGAATATGCTGGATTTTTGCTTAGCAAACTTATTTATGATTCAATGTCCTGCTAAAATATTTTTTTAAAAAAGAATATTGATCCAAAGTTTAAAATATTGTTATATAAAAGTTGAAAAAAATTAAAATTAGATTAGCTTTGGATTTATTGAGATACATTCTATAAACTTTAGCTCCGCACTCCACATTTCTTTAGAAAAACTTCTTGGGGCACATTATTTAATATGAAGCAAGTTGAACAGGATCATCCAATACTCAGTAATCTCATTTCAGTGAAATCAAAAAATTAAAAAAAAATAATACTGTTTATGTAGATATTAGATTCCCATTATATTTAAAGATCTGCATTAATAACTTGGTTAAAGTTTTTTTTTTTAAAAAAAGAGCAGGACTACATTGGATAAAAAATAATATAATTTTTTGGTTGAAGAATTAAGAATATTTGATTAATACAATAATTCACTTTATTTTTAAAACAGGCAAAACTCTCCATACAGTAGTGCCACTCAGTGCCAACCAGAGTAATTTTACGCATAAACCTTCTGGCATCCATTGATTACTCTGGTTGGCACTGAGTGGCACTACTGTATGGAGAGTTTTGCCAGTTTTAATAACAGTAATGTGCTAACATAAGAAATAGTTATCATGTGATGTTTAGTGGTTTAATTCAATTTGTTGTGGTGGATAACGTTATAACTAACAATTACATCATATTGACCTTCTATGCATTTGATTGAAGATATAATTTTTTATAGCAACATTATATTATAAAATGAATATAAAATAATGTATTCCATTAATCTAATGTACTATAAAAACAACAAGGCTGGAAAAATATAATCATTATTATAAAATAAATAAAAAGTTAGACATTTTTAATGTTAGCAATTTTAAATTTATTCATAAATTATAACCTTTTAAAATCTTTTTTTATATTAATTTCAAATTACTATTTGTAAAATTATTATTAAAATGATATAATTATATTATATTCCAGCAACTTCTTTTGTAAAAGTCAGTATATCATATTTCACTTTTAAACTAAAATATAAAGTAAAAACATGTATAGAGAGAGGTCTTTCTTTCCTAACAAAATAACTGAATTCTGGCAATTTATATACATGTACACATTCATATAGTTTAACATTGTTACTGCTAAACTTAATTTTATAAATAAAAGTAATTTGATTTGTTTGAAGAATCAGTTTAAAATAATTTATTGAGACAGTCATTTCATTACACTTAAGCATCAATTAATATTAAAAAATGTAAATATTAATATTGTATTTATCCTAAAAAGATAAAACAATTCATTCTAAAATCTTCATACTTGAATCTCTAATACTTCATTCTTTTTCTTATAAAATTTTTTATTAAAAAAATAACTTTTATGAAAAAAAGTTATATCACTTAATGCTACTTTAAAACTGCCATTAAAAAATATCTAGAAGTTTATAAGCAAATGTAGTGGATACCATTTTCCTGCCACATTTACTGAAAAACAAATTCTTTTCATTTAAATATTTATATAATGATAAAATGTTTATAAGGTTGAAAAAGTTTTGATTTTTTGTGTGAGAATAATTTCTATATAATAAACTTTATAAGAAATTGAGAAAAATTTTACAGGTGGAATATTTAGAGATAATTGTATAAGTAAAAAGTTATAAACTACATCATAAATTAATAAATCTTATCTATAAAAAATAAATAATTGCTAATAACTGCAGTTTTCGAGAAAGTGAGCCTTATAAATAAAACTATGATTATATATATATATATATATATATATATATATTATTTCTCATGAATAAAATCTGTTATATTTAATGATAATTTTTTTAGACAATTGATAGAGTTTATATGTTAATCTCTCATATTGTTTAGCTTTTATAATTTAACAAAAAATATTTCGTGCTTTATTGACGTATCTATCTGCAATTTATTCACTTTCCATACTTTTATAATGTCACAAATTTTTGCCTTAATTTTTTATAAAATAGACTAAAACAGTTTTTATGTACTCATGTCATGATAAAAATTAGACAAAACATATACCTCAAATCAGTGCAGAAGTTCACACCTGTCAGAACATTCTAGTATCTATTAAATCAATCTATAATGTAAATTATAAACCATAATACTTATGGTTAAATGGCTGTTTCAAGACCATTAATCCACGATATAAAATGAAATCATGTATACAAAGACTGAACAATAAAATCAGATTGTATTCTTATAAATATTATTATTTGTTTTTGTAGTTAACAAAAAAGTTAAAATAGAGGTAACAATTGTCGAAAAATGTTTAAAGTATATTACTTCAAAGTTACATCTTGAATAAATAAAGGTTGCTCTAATTAATGATTTCTTCCAATTAGACTTTTTATATATATATAATTGTTGAATTGTCATAATTTGGAAAACCATATTATTCTCCTAACTGAATCATTGCTGTATAAATTCATTATATCTACAGATTATTTAAATATTTTGTAAATATTAGTTCATCTCATGAAGAATACAGTATTTCCAAATAATGTTGTCATCTTTCAAAATGATAATGTAATCTACTCAGTCAAAATCTATTTTTAAAAATATGAGAAAGATTTATACATCTTCTATGGATTAGAAAGTATTTATTATTTAAAGATTGTTGTGCAAGTGTGATCTTTTTTTTTTAAATAGTGAATGAAAGATCAATAATATTCATAATATCTTTCAGGGAGTTTGTCTTTTTTCCACAATGAAAGGCTCAATTTTCCTCTTTGTTCATTTCAAATGTTAAATAATTTCATCTCTTTAAGAATATACAGTTCTTAATACAAGTAATAATTTTTTACCATAAAATTATCACAGATATTCTAATTTATTTTGTCAAACATCTGTATTTTTCATCATTAATATCCTACATCAAAAGTCAAATCTTACACATTAAATCATAATATTTTTTAAAATACTCTTAGTACTAGTCTATTTTTCAAAAACTCTTACTTTAATTCTTCTTAATAATGTATAATCTTTTCTACAATTTTTACTTTACCTTTCACATTTTCTTCCAACACGTCTCTTATAATTTCTATGATTTTGAAAAGAATGTGTATAATCTAATCCTTTGTTCCCCAATAAATAATATACCTTTATGTTTATAATTTGGCATTTTAATTTTTTTTTTTCAGAATTTTTTAAATTGTCTGAGTTCTCTCAAACCATGAAAAGAAATATTCTAAATAAAACATTTTATAAGTCATATTTTTGTTTAGTTTTAATTTTCAAAAAATGAAAGTAAATTTATTGCAGAATTAAAATCTTTTGGCCTTTGCAATTTTCATGTAATTTTTTTATAACTATTTTCATTACTAGTTAACTAACTTCTCAAATATTTAAAAACACTTACATATATGATTTAGAATATCATTCAAACTTTTATTATTTTTATCTCTGTCTTTTCATTGTTATATTATGATCCCTATAGTTTAGTACAGCAGTACAATGACACATTCTGGAGATAAAAGTCCAGTTTCACTCATTTCTGATACTTTCACACAAACCATTCTATGATTTCATCAAAAATGTGTAGATTTAAAATTTATCTTTCAATAATTGTCATCCCAATTTACTGGAAGAGTTATCCATCATAGTTAATATTCTGTTAAATTTATTCTTACTATCTACAAATAATTATATATCCATTAAATCTAATATTGAATTCTTTCTCTTCTAATATGAACTTTATTCTTATAAAGACAACAATTATTACCAAATCATCTAAATAATCTGAACAAAAAAAAAGATAGACAGTATCCCTATCTTATGTTTTTTCTATATCTATTCATCGTAAAAGACCACCATTGATATGCAAATCATTATTAGTTATTATTTTGTTCACTATTTCTTTTAGAATATCCAACAAGATGATTTAATTAACTCCATCAAAAGCCTTTTTAAGGCAAATAAAATTGCTATCAATTGTTTTCTTTTTTATTAAATATTTCATAATTGTCCTCGCTATTTTAATTGTATTTCTTCCTCTTTTTTATTTTCCGAAATTCGGACTAATTTTCAGTTAAAAGCATATTTAATTTAATAGAAATATAGTTGGAAATTTAAAATGATTATTTCCATCAAATTTTATTATATTAAACTATTTTATTAATTAAGTGATAATTATGCTTCAAAAGTAACCTTTATTAAATTTCATAAAGTTACATAAGTTACTTATGTAATAACTAAATACAGGCTTATTATATACCTGTATCAATCTATGTATAATAAATATATAGGGTTTATGAGCACATACTTTCACATTGCCCACCATTCTCTACTCTATCTCATAACATCGATACATTTGAACAGATATATGTCGAAAAGATAAAAAATCACCAATATATGTATTTCATGCTAAACCAGTATTCATCAGTTGGTCCAGATTATCATCTCTACATATATATGCAATAAGAAACATGATGTCATAGATACAAGTTAATACATAATATTATATATGCAATAAGCTACATGATGTCATAGATACAAGTTAATACATAATATTATATATGCAATAAGGGTTTACAAACTTGATTGTGAAAGAGAAAAAAACATGACTTACAGTAATTGAATGTAGAATAATTGTTATATAACAAGATAAATGTTTTAAATTAGATTTACATAGAATTTTTAAATGGGATCTTGAGAGAAAAATACATGGAAGTATATGATAGTATGAGTGAACACATATAGATGGAGGTTGGAGTTTGGGTTAGATTGATATATTATTGTATATAAATTGGGCATATTTGGTGTGAAGGATTGTAGCTTTTATGACTGTCTTGTTGTTTATGTGTTACATAAGTTGTATGTGACAAAACATGAATTTTTAAATACAATTTGTCACATAAGATTACATATGCAATGAAGGTTTACAATTTTGTATATCATAAACATAAGATGATTTACAGTAGTTGGAAGAAGAAGAATTGTTGCATAATAAGATAAATATGTTAAATTAAGTTTATATAGTATTTTTAAAAGCATTATGAAATAAATCATAAAAGAAGATGGTAATATTTACTAATACATTTTGGGAGAGTGTATTGAGTTAATGTTCCATTGGTGTGTGGTTGTAAATAAATTGTGCTTATTTATTGGTAAGCAGTAAAGGTGTCATGGATAAGTTTTATTGTTCATGGGTTGTGCATTTAAAGTTCATTTGAGATTGGTTAGTGTAATAATCTTGTAAATTTCCTTGGATTGGTGGGTTGATGAGGCAGATTACCATGCTACTCTCAAGTGGTGCAATGTTTATTCTGGAGTTGATCATGGTGTGATGTGGATCTATGAGTTCATGTGTTGTAGGCACTTGAGCTGGTTAAAATTCCAGAAAGTGGGGTAAAAGCAATATAGAGAGTGGTTGGAGTCTATGGTTGATATAATGATGGACTAGGGGGGATATAATTGATGTAAATATCCCTGTGGAATGGTAATAATAAATTTTGACAAATTATTGTTAGCATGTCAGGAATCCACACACAGGGAGGTGGTTTAAAATATTTTTTTTAAGTCTAAATTTTAAATATTGTGGCATTGGTTGTGTTGAAATATGAAATTGACTTACTCATTAACAGACTTGAAATATCTTTGCTTTTGCTGACATGGAAATTGTTCTTGGTGATGCTGGCATAAATTTTTTTATGAGTTAAAGTTGAAAACATTGGCAGAATAAGTTTTGACATCAACCACTTGACCATGTGATCATACAGAAGCCATTTTGATTGGTTTTAATGATTTTTAAAATGTCATTTTTTAAAAAAAAAGCTTTTGTAAATTCAAAACTATCTTAGAAAAAATGATGACATAGTTGATTGTTAATAATTTGTACAATATATGTTAAACTTACCTGAAATATTGGAGATTTTGAGTAGTTTTGTAAAGATATAAATCCTTAAATTTTTACTTGTTGCCTATGTAATACTAAGGTTTCTTGCTGCTAATCAAATATTTTGTCGTATGAATTATCTGTTAGACATGGATTTTTTTATAATTAATGTGTTATCTAATTAATACAAGTTCAGTCTTTGTGATGGCTTGAAATTTATGTTTAAAAAAACTGGTATTACACAAATTCTTAGGATTCGAAATAGGAACTTTGGAATGAACATGGTGACAAGCCTAAGATTAATAAAGTGATTTTTGATAAAAAAAATCATTGAATGATAATTATTAATAAAAAATATAGTAACAAATATTTTAAATAATAAATTATATCATTAAATCACCTTTCTTTTAATATTAAGAAACATCTTGGTCTTTGAAAAAAACATGCTACTAAAAATTATCGAGAAATAGATGGGATAAAAGGATTGCAATAAAACGTGCAAAAATGAAACAGAGATAAAAGTTATTCACAAAAATTAAAAAAAAAATCCCCTGGTTTGGATATATATGTTAAATGAATAATAATTAAAAACAAAATTCCTAAAATTTGGTATTGTATAATGAAATTTAAATAGATGACATTAGAATGAGTGTGGAATTAATATGCATTTATTTAGCATTCTTATGTGAGATATGACTTAGAGAGACGGAACAAAAGCATCAATCATTTGCAAATACTTAATCAAGTTTGCTATTACTAATAAATTAATTTTTTCAAGTCAATTTTTATAGTAATTAAAATTCTATTAAAATTTAATCAAATTTTAAAAATTTTCAAACTCTATTTTACATATTACCATTACAACCTTTTCTTTTACAATTGGAATAGATTTTATTCTCGTTTTAACTATTTTTTAAAAATAACATAAAGAACAGTATTTATATCTATAAAAAGTTACTTATATATTTTATTTTTTTAAATACAGCCTCTATTTTTTTATCTATTAACTTAACTTTTTTTCAGTGATCCTATTTCATTTTGGGAACATTTTTTCTTTGCAACATAATTTTCTATTATATTGCATAGACTTTATTTATACCATTATTTACATTGTTACATTTTTTCTCTATACTTTTATTTTTCATTTCCTTAATGAGGCAAACCTTTTTGTATTTTTATTATTTTCTTATCTCTTTTGTAATATATATAATTTATTATTATTATTTTTGATTAATTTTTGCTCTTAATATAAAAGTTTTAATATTTAGATTTCTGTTTATACTTATTTCTTATCAAAATTGAATGTTTTCTCTGTTTTACAATAACATTTTCATTTGTTTCTCAGTTCATTTAGCTCTTAAAACAATATCTCAGTACTACACTGTATTCAAACTTATATAATAATTCTAGAATGTTTCTAAAACTATTTTGACTCGACACATAATCCATTTACAATCTATTCAAATGGTTTATAGTTTATCTTATATGAATTCTTTTCTTGTAATTTTTGAACTATATATTTAATATTATCATGTTTTGTTCACAAAACTTATCATTTCCCCCCATTTTGTATATTTTAAACTCACTCCATATCTCTTACAAATTTATAATCTTTTCAGTGTTTTTATTAATAGCATTATAATATTCCAATTACTATTACAAACTATTTTTATAATCATTTTCAATATTTTATCCAATTTCTAAATCATAATTATAATCATTACTGAAATTTTATAAAAATCCAGCAAAGCGCATAAATTACATTTCAGCATAACTACCAATAACATAAGCATTCATAAAAATATTACTCTTTAAATTTATTTTTATTCTTGGATCTAGTGTATACTCTCTTCATTACAGCTGCTGATAACTCCAGGGTAAGTCCAACTTCTCCCTTTTTTATTTGAAAGACAATAGTGAGAACTTTGTCTATATTTGCAACATTTTATTTTTACAATTAATCCTTTTTTCTATTTATATTAAGAATCTTTCCTTTATTTATTACAAAAATAAGCTTACAAATGAAAGATATTCTAAAAGTTAATATTTGAACTTTGCAAAATAAAAATTAAAGTACTAAACTGAATTCTTAATTATCACAATGGTGCTTTTCATTGTTGAATTGTAATATTTTATACTCATAAAAGTTATAGAATGAAATATTTTTCATTTAAATTTTATTTACAAAATACAAACAAATTTTAGTTGAGACATCATAAAAGAATAAAAATGTAATTTAAAATTCAAAATTATCTTTACTAATATTAAATTTCACAAAATTTTTTTCACTGACATGTATAAAAGCAAATATTTTAACCAGTTAAAACAATTTCCACTTTTATTGTAATTATATTTTTTATGACATGTCTTTTTAATAACATTATTTTAAAATAAAATCTAATAATCATATATGCTTTTAGTTTAAATAAATATTTTATACATATAAGTTTAAGTATGTAAATAAATTATTAATAATTATAATTTGGTACTGTTTTATTAGGCACCATACATCAGTTGATGGTGCCATTTCTGTGCAAAAACATAGAAGTATGCCATTTACATGGCTGAACATATGGCTACTACAACACTACATTTGTAATAACCATTTGGGGCTTAATGATGACATTGTTCTCTATGCAAATGCACTGAAATAGTATACCCAGCTTTGTGTGGCAACACTTTATGCATATGATCAGTAATGACAGTTCACTACTATTTCGTATGAGGGTGACTGGACATCAATTTCCCAAAACTCTGCTCCAAACTCATTGTCTTACACCCCAACTGATGTAGTCTTACACGGTAATAATTTTCAGTGTGTCAGCATGCATCCCTAGGTAGTTTGGAAGCTGTGAGAAATTGGGGAGGGATCAGACAGAGCCCAATTCGAGGTGTTCATAAAACATCATGTTTTTGCAGTATCAGGTATGAGATGAATAAAATGGCTGAAGGCAACAGCAAACATTTCAAACTGTGGGGCTTACCCAATGCAGAAGCTGATGCTGTTGCCTTTCTGCAGGCCCAAAACATCCTGCCACATATGCCTTCACAAAGGTGAGGATCTCTTTAGGGCCATAGTAGCTGAGATGATGGACAACCATAACTGGTAACTACTTTAAAGGAAGGACATTATTTTATTTTTCCTGTTTAGATTGTTTGGCCCATTATCTTTGAAATTGTTTATTAAAATGAATGTTTCCAGCAGCTGTAGTTCTTTTTTGCAAATTAATTGATCTAATTTCATAGTTTTCAATAAAGTTATTTTTGAAATCAATGTGTGTGTGTGTTGTGATTGATTTGTAACACAATCAATTGAAATAGTTTTTTGGGGTTTAATTTTTCCCACTTGTTTAAAAATGTTACAAGAATTAGGTGAAGTTACTTTTGAAATGAATTGTTTGTTTGGTTATTGAAATTTTTAATGTACTGTTAGAAGAATAGTGTCAATTTGAAAGTGTCATTTTAAAGTCCAATAATGTAAATTTAAAGGAAGGAACCAAAAAAAGTATTTTTTAAATAAATTTTTTTGTTGGTTTGATGTAGAATTGCATAAATTTGAAAATGAAAATTAAAAAAAAAAATTCCCTGGCATAATTTCCAAAAAAGTAGTTTTTAAATAATATAAATTTGAAAGAAAAAAAAACTCTGGCATAATTTCCCAAAAAGTTGTTTTTAAATCATTTCCCCAAAAAGTTGTTTTTAAATAAATTTCCAAAAAATGTAGTTTTTAAATAGTGTAAATTTGAAAAAAAAATCCCCTGGCATAATTTTCAAAAAAGTTGTTTTTTCTCTTTCAAAATAATTTTATTTGACCTATAAGTGATTACAAAAAAAAAAAAAAAATAAAATAAAAAAATAACAAGAAATATCTAGTCGAGGTTACAGGGTGGTATATACAGAGAAGAAATGATTCAAAAGTCAGTAGAATATAA